>AFGO01002689.1:0-18270 GCA_004335405.1 Nannochloropsis granulata CCMP529
GATGGACTGGTCAGGCGGAGTTAAGAAGCTAGTGCCATTCATAGATCGAGCATCGGTTGTACTTTCACATCTATCTCGATGAGCCAAGAAAGAGAATTAAACGCTTCCACCAGCAGCTTTTCGAAGACGAAAGATCCGCGTCTGGATTAATGAAAAACAACACAAAGTAGCCGTAGCTCACTGTAAAGCTATTAATGACGATAACGACGAAGCAATGAGATGAGGACGACGAGTTCCCTAATAAAGAAGGATGGATTGGGCGGACAGGCGGTATCGCATTGAGGGGTGGAGCGAAGGCCAAGCATAACAGGGAAGCGGTAGAAGGCAAGGCATAGAAGGGTAATTGATTTTTGAAGGAAGGAAAAAGAAGCACTCGGTGAGCGAAGTACAAGCATCCCAAAAAATACCATTGGTACTCATGTTAGTGCGGAACATGCACGTTTTTGAGGTGTGTGTCCTTGTCTTCCTGGATGTGATCAGCGGTGCGTGTCCTTGTCTTCCTAGATGTGATTAGAGGTGCGTGTCCTTGTCTTCCTAGATGTGATTAGAGGACTTGGACCATCGTGCGTTGTTCTATCGCGGTAGTGGTAGCTGTTTGAGCGTGTCTATGTGTGTGTGTGTTTGTGTATGCTTGTTGTTTTAGCAATGAGAGAGGAAAAAATCAGGAAGTCAGTAGAAATAGTCCTGTCCTTTTTTGACTAGCGGGTGCCCGCGTTATCTAATCCTAGTCTTGTGCAATAGCACCATGCAAGAAGTACACACAAATGAACGTGGGCATGAAAGATTAAGGCGAAAAGAAAAGAAAGAAACGTAGAGGAAAGATTATAAAAATATCGGAAAAAGGATACCGCGTTTTCTGTTAATGTTTGTTTCGTCCGATTTCATCTCATGTCCATACACTTTTTCATTCGGTCAGAAGGTCTCTCCCCATCTCAGTCAATCAAGTCACCACGTGCTTCGCGCTCCAGGCCAACAGCCACTTGAGATCCGTCAGCAGATACTTAAGTGCTCGAGTCCACGTCTCCTCTTCCCCCTGAACAAGACCTATGGATAGCCCGCCAACCTTGCCGCCGTCTTGGATGCGGTGTGGCAGGCGAAGGGTCGGGTCCTGCCTCTCGACATAAGTCCCAAACTCCTCCACGCACTGCAGAAACGCGACCAGTGCCGCGTTCAGGTTTCGACGGGGAAAGAAAACCAGGTTGGCCTCATCATAGTACAGATTCAACGCATTACTGCCGCTGGCGCGGGGACTGCTGGGTACCAAACCCGCCTTCTCTCCTCCCCTTGGCAGTTTAATAATTTTGGAGAATGAACCCAAGGGCATCAGCTGGTGGTCCCGGAACCTAAAGCCCGCTCGTCGCACCAATGTGTCAAGCAGAAGCATTGATTGACCCAGGCCTGCATTGATATCTACCCACTCGATCGTCATGAAGGCAGGTAAGCGGCCCAGACGGCATCCATTAATGGTTGCAAAGGGCCCCGCATGCCAAATATAGAAACAATCGTTTGCTGCATTCAGCTGCACCAGTACCTTCAGCCGGGCCTTGACACGCGCCACATCTTCCAGGATGGTGCGCTGGCTTTCCACCAAATGAATCACCGTTCGCTCCGCGGCGTTGTTGCTGACCCACCATCGCGATTGCAGCCACCGGAGCCGTCGCCGTCTCCCTTCAACTTGAGCTCGTCGCCGACGCACCAGAGCCCGCTCTACCTCCACCGCCTCGAGCTCCTCCTGCAGACGCTGAACCTGTTGTTCAGCATTGTCGTACACCTCCATAGTGTCCGTTGTTGTCATCGAAGCCGGAGTCGTCACGCGTTTAGCCTCCTACCCAGCCAGCAGGCGGTCCCCCGTCTCCCGCTTACCATTCAGGCCACGGCTATACGTCAGGCCGCGGACTGGCCGAGTACGCAACACGTCGTACTTGATCTGCTCAGCAAGCCTGTCCATGTGTGTGATCGCATGGGCAGTGTGATAAATGTTGGAGGTCATCTCGCTAGACTAGGGTCCCCTTCGCCCATCGCTCATCGCCAACGAGACTTCACTTCAATCATCGCACCACTCACGAGTTCATCCGACGCAAGCCCCCTTCCGCACGAGCACAGGGTGACACACGTAATATTAGTCGTTCTTTTCTGCCAGCAGTTGCAGCCAAGGGGGAGAGGGGACGATGAAGTCAAGTCTTCCCAGTAGCCGCCCACCTCCCAAGGCGGATGCGGTGGGCTGTGGTAAACAGCGTGTGGCGGAAAGCATTCTGATGTCCAGTTGCGCAGGCCAGCTTCAGCACGTGTTGGACGGTAAGGGTACATTTTGTCTGTGCGGTGAGCCGTGCGGTGCCTCATTCCTCGCCCTAATTTCTTTTTCTTTTCTCCAATTCAGACCTGCGTGAGATTCTCCCACCCAGCATTCTGACCAAGACCTTTCTGCAAGCAGTGGCGAAGGCATATCACTCTCAGCAGGGAAAAATTGTCACAGTGGCCGGTGCCAAGGTCAGTAGGGTGGTTATGTGGGAAAATGGAAGGGGAGTAAGCCTTGAAAAATTCACCATCCCCTCGCTCTTTCATCCTTTTCAGGTCTTGCTGCACAAGCTGGGCGAGGTGGAGGAAGGTTACCTCGACCCGAAAAGCAAACAGATTCTCATGGTGGATGCCCGGGCTGAGGTACGTCGAAGCGATTGGAACTTATCGATTGCCTTATTGCTCGCTCACTTACCGTCGCTCCCCTCTTCTCCTACCGAAGGTGGTCTCCACGGACAACGACAATGGAAAGACGCTGATGACCGCTGTCTCGGAGCCCGCGCGAGTAGAGCTGGAGCAAGCAGTGGCACACTACGTCGCAGCACACTATGCGACAGAAGCAGTGAGTTAGAAAGCATAAGAGTGACTAGTCAGCATTTAAAAAAAAACTTATTTCTTTCTCAAAACATAGGCTGCGTGTGCCGTATACGCCTGGGAAGGGGCGCTGAGTGTGGTGATATATGGGGAACGACTTAATTTGCGGAATTTCTGGTCGGGATCCTGGCTCTCCGTTTGGGAGATCAAGGAGAAGGAGCTGTCAGGCACCATCAAGGTACGTGCATGCTGTCGTTTGTTTGCCTGCTTTAGAAAACCAATCTAATTCACATTTTTACATGGCCAGCTCCGCGCACATTACTTCGAGGAAGGCAACGTTCAGATGCAAACCACCAAGATTGTGCCGCCCACCCCTCTTCCTTCCACAATTGACGAGAGAACAGCGGCGGTTGCGGTAGTCGACGCCATTCAGCAAGCCGAGGAGACGATGCAGGTAAGTGAGCTGAGTGTGGCTGGGGTGGTGTGACTGGGATTTTTATAAACTAATCAGTCTCTGATGCAAAGTCTCACAAGTAATGTATATTTCATCCATAGCGGGGCCTGGAGACAACTTACAACAAGCTGACTGACGAAGGTTACCGCAATTTGCGCACGAAGCTACCCATAAGCAAAATAAGGATGGACTGGTCAGGCGGAGTTAAGAAGCTAGTGCCGACCATGACGTTATGACGTGTTTTGCAGTGAGCTTTTGTGCAATAAAAAAAATATCAAAGAAAAAAAATTGGGACATGTGGACAAAGGACATATTTCATTCCACCTACATCTTTTCGCAAGAACTGAGAACGTATGCGCCAGGCGCAGCCATTTGTTGCTTCCTTTGCCTCGCTCTAATGTCACGTCCTCGCTGAGTCTCTAATGACACGCTCTCTCTGCATCAATGATACATCGACACAGGCATATCCATGCGATGGTGGTGGCCTTTCGTGGTGGCCGGGGGGCTCGCACTCGCAGGCCCTACCACATATCGCCCCAGTCATCGTATCCTGCTCTCCCTCTCCACTATTAGGACATCCGCACGCACCACAACAGCAGCCTGGGTCTCTGTGCTTCCCACAGAAAGATTCAGAAGAGGAAAAGCCTACAGAAGAGCCTCCTTGAGCATGCAACTGCCGTCCGACTTTTCCGCTGCTAGACAGAATGCTGCTGCTACTACTGCTGCAACCTCCTCCCCCTCCTCTGCCTCCTCCGCCTCCTCCGCTCTGCCACCACCAGACCTGGAGCTGGACGAGATCAAGCGCTACTCCCGACATCTCATCCTGTCTCAAATTGGCATGCAAGGCCAACGGAAGCTCAAGGGTAGCTCGGTGCTGTGCGTGGGAGCGGGGGGCCTGGGATCTCCCCTGCTACTGTACTTGGCCGCGGCGGGCGTGGGTCGTCTGGGTATCGTGGATGACGACGAGGTGGACGTGTCCAATCTCCAACGACAAATCATTCACAGCCAGTCCAATGTAGGGGAAGCCAAGGTCCGTTCGGCGGAGCATCGGATCAAGGAGGTGAATCCGCACGTGCAGGTGGATATGTACGAGGAGAAGATGACGGCGGAGAACATCTTGCGCATTCTTGCTCCCTACGACGTGGTGGTGGACGGGACCGACAACTTCCCCACTCGCTACCTGGTTAATGATGCCTGCGTCATACTGGGGAAGCCCTTAGTGTACGGGGCCATCTTGCGGTTCGAAGGCCAGGCGTCTGTATTCAACTACCAGGGCGGGCCTAATTATCGGGACTTGCTGCCCGTGCCTCCCGCGCCGGGTGACGTGCCTTCCTGTGCGGAAGGGGGAGTGCTGGGGGTGTTGCCAGGAATCATTGGTTGCATTCAGGCCACAGAGACACTCAAGCTTCTCGCAGGTGTTGGGAAGCCACTCTCGGGCCGTATCCTCATATATAATGCCCTTGACATGACCTTCCGTGAGGTCGGCCTCCAGCCAGACCCGGATACCCCCAAAATCACCTCCCTCATCGACTATGATTGCTTTTGCAGTAGCGGTAGTGGAATGCAACAGCAACAGCAACAGCAACAAGGAATGTCTGGGCCGGTGTTCGAACGCGTGTCGGTCAAGGAGGCACGGCGCAAGTTCGAGGAGGACGGTTGGGCCCCTTTTGTGCTGGACGTGCGGCTGCCACAGGAGGCGGAGATCGCCCAGCTGCCTTTCAGCGACCTTCTCTGTCCGCATCGGGAAGTGGAGCGAGTGGCAGCGCAGCTTCCGAGAGATCAGGATATTCTTGTGTACTGCAAAGTGGGCGGCCGCTCGGCACAGGCTTGTCAGAAGCTAGCTGCGTTGGGGTTTACAAATCTGGTCAACCTAGACGGAGGCATCATCGCGTGGGCACAAGAGATAGACGCACGATTGCCCGTGTACTAGAAGAAGAATGAGAGCCAAAAAGACTAAAGATCAGGTGTTCGTTAATTCTTTTATATGTCCCTGCTTTTTTCTTCTCCTGCCGGATCTTTGTGGTTTGTCCGACCTTAGGTCTTTCTGGTTCGTGGTGTCCTATTCCGCGTTTGTTCTCGTACGCTCGTACCTCCTCTTTTCATAAAACTTCAATACTCATTCGCTCAGTCTTCATGTCCAGTACTCTCTTTCCATACCTCGATCAATCCACCCGTCAGTCTTATCCATGTACCAGTACATACAACATATACGCTTCCCACTCTGTCTCTACTTTTGCTTTTTAAGCCTGGGAATAGCCCCCTTGTTAATAAAGGAGGAGAAGATGGAATTCTTCTTGCATCCCTCCGACGGCTTTAATGTGCTGGCTTTTGCCGCATGCTTAGTGGTGGTCATGGATGTCGTGCGGGGGACCGCAGAGGGACCCACACTAGGAGCCGTGGGCAAGGCCTCGGGCTGCTTCAGGGCGACAGGCGCAAAGATAGGCATCTGAGCCTGCTCATTCATCGCACTCTTCGACTGTTCCCCGAGGGGCGCCGCAGCTGCAGCATGCGTGGCTACCGGTGAGTCATTCTTGTTGCGCGAGGATCTATGGCGCAGAGATTCAGTCGTGGTGGCTGCAGGGGCTGGCGGGCTCGCCATTGCTGTCAGTTCCTGTGTCGGCTCAGACAGAGAGGCACCGCGGGATCTCTTGGCGTGGGGAGGCGCAGCCGGCGAGTTCTCGCTCACTTTTGTCCCTTGCTCCTCTGATTGCGTCTCCTGCACTACGCACTTGTTGGTGGAAGCACGGAAGGCAGCGCGCTTGGAGACGGGAAGGACCTCCTCTTCGAAATCCTTGTCGGCGTGGGCCTCCAAGACTTCCGGAATAGCGTCCACGGCATCGGAAAGCGCAAATGGCAAACCTGGAGAGGAAGACGACGAATCTGCTGTGACCGCCGTCGCCACTACTGGGGTCGCCTTCACCGCTTGAGCTTGTTCTGCTTTGACGTCCTGCTTCTGAGACACGGGTGCCGACCTCACTGCTGCCCTCTTCTTCGGTTGGCGGCTTAGAGCAACCTTCTTGGGCGCGGACGTGTCCTCCGGTCTGGCTGTGCTCGTGGTGCGCTTTCTGCTGCCCTTGGTCTTGGCCGCTGCGATAGACACGTTTTCAATCTCCTGCTCTTCCCCTTCCTCCTCCTCTTGCTGCTGCTCCTCTTCCCTGTCTTCTTCCTCTGCCTCTTCCTCTGCCTTCTTCACTGTCTTTTTCTGCGCTGCCGTCATCTTCGTGCTGGCTACCACCTTTGCTGCCTTGGCCGCTACCGCCGCCGCTTTCGCCCCGTCGCGACGAAGCTTTTTCAGCTCGTCCTCCAACTTCTTGATCTCGTTTCCGCGGGACGACACCATGCTTTCCAGGCGCCGGACCTCCTCGCTTGCGCGCTTTTCCGCCTCAATCAGCCGTTTTTCAGCCTTCTTTTTCCCCACTTCTACCTTCTGTAACTCCTTTTGCTGGTCTGCTTCACGATTCGCCAGGCGGGCGATCTCAGCCGCCGACTCTTTCGAGGCCTGGGCAGCCTGCTTGCTAGCCTCGGCCGCTTGCTTTTGCAGCTCCCCACGCTGGAACTGCATGGCGCCCTTCACCTTGCCCACGCCTTCCTTTACCCGACCCATCAGCTCAAAAGCCTTGAGCGACACAATGCGTCCAAAAGAGCACATGGTACTGTAGTCCTGCAAGTAGGTAGACCGCGCGTCGTAGGAGGCCGCCTCTTGATGCACGAGCTTAATCTTGAGGCGCCGTTCCAGCTCACACAGCCGGTCAAAGGCGCGGACCGAGGCCGTGAGCTCACACCGCTCCTTCAGCTGTTCCAACTTTACGCGATGGGCCTCCATACGGACTTTGTCCGTCTCCTCCAAGAGCAGCGGAATGCGCTCCTTGGTCGTCGTGAAGTTCCGGTTGAGACGGCTTACTTCCACGCTCAAGCGTCGTCGCTCCCTCTGCACGCCATTCAATTCGGCGCCCGACTCCTTGAGCGCCTCCTGGGCTTGTGTCCAGGACTCCATCAAACGCTGTGACTCGGCCTTTTGCTTGATTAAATTCGCACGCAACCTGGATAGCTCGTCCTGCAGCTCCGCCTCCTGCTGCGTCAGCGTGGCCTTGGCCGCCGTCACCATGTCTTCCTCTGCACGCGTCTCTTTTACCACCACCTCCATTCGCGCCGCCGCTATTGCAGGAGCAGCAGCAGGAGCAGGAGACACGGAAGTCGGAATAGCAGGAAACGCGCTGGTGGTAGCCATGGCTTCGCCCTCCGCAGACTGTACAGGAGAGGACATATCCACCATCGTGGCAATGGGGGCATCTAAACCGTCCTCCTCTTGTTCCTCCATGGCCTTTACTGCCGCTCGCGTGCTGGTGAAATCGTCTGCCACAGCTACCGGCTTCATCTCGGCGACTGGGGCACCCTTTTTCATGCTCTGGGTGAAATTGCGAATGTTGAAGGCCACGTGCGCCGCCGGCAAAGAGGGAGAGGGCTTGCTTACCGTCTTTGCGGACATGGCGGGAGCGGGAGCAGAGGCTTTGGCAGTCAAGGGCTGCTCCCCCATGCGGGGGGACACTGTCGCCATGCACGTCGTCGAGGCAGCTGTCGTTGTCCCGATCGGGACCCTTGAGGATGAAGAGGCGGAGGAAAGGATGTTGGCAATCAAACACCTCGCCGAGGGGGCATCTCGAGGGGGTGGGTCTGGGGCGGTCACAGGCACCGGCGCGGGCATGGCGGGCAGAGAAAAAGCGGGTCTTTGGGCAGCTGCAGAGACAAGAGGGGAAGAGACAACCACGGGCGGTGGCAAAGGTGGCGACGCTTTTTCGACGGATGGAGTGACAAAGATTGTCGCAGAGTTGGCATGCTCGGATTGTTGCTCTTGCTGCTGCTGGTGGTGCTGCAACTCTTGTTGCGCTTTGGCCACCGGCAATGCGGCCTCCTCGAAATTGACCTTCTTCTGCACTTCCAATGACGGCGATTGCTCCACGACGAGCTGTTCCGTTGATTGGACCGACACCACTGTCTCTGCTACTAAAGGCTGTGGCAGAGGGGGACTTACTTCATTGCTTGCGACGACAGGGGACACGTCTTGCGTCTTCTGCGGGGGATCGACTGTCGTGTCACTCCTCGCGTCGATAGCCATCGTGGTTATAGGCGTCGCTTGATTGATTGGCTCGGAGAGCGGCGCAGGAGCCGCAGCCTGCGTCTCGATGAGGGGTGGGGTGCCGGATGTTTGCGCTTCCCCAAGTGTCGTAGTATTGGTGACGATGTTGGTGGTAGTGGTATGAAGACTGCCCGGGCTCTCGACCGCTGCAGTCTCTTCCCTCTCGGACGCTGCTGTTAATGCCGGGGGCGCTAGCACGGGGATTTCGAGCACGGACATGGGGGCAGCGACAGGCACCTCAGAGGCTGCGGCCAGACCGGCGGCAATGCGGGCGAGAGTGGGGACGGGGGGGGAGCGCACCACCTGCTGCTGTTGCTGCTGCGCCGATAAAGGAGGAGAGTGCACCACCCTCGGTTGCCGATGCAGCTGCGTAGGTATAGCTGGCCCCGTTGGCACAAAGTTTTGCATGTTCTGGGCTGGCGGCGACTGAGATGTTGGCAACAGCGGCGGGGCCTCGACCGCCCTTGCGGGCGCTTTCGGCTTCGGTGGCGGTGTGCGCGCTAATCTGGGGGCGGTAGTGAATGGTTTTAATCGCGGGTTAGCACCATAGCAAAGCCTCATTTCACTATTACGCATTTAACCCTTGTGGAACTCACCTGCGTTGCGCCCGGAAGGGATTGAGGTCGTCCATTTGCTTGGCTGCGCAAGAAGACAGTATAGAGCTACGATGGCAGGCCCCTGTGAAGCAGTGAAGGGGAAATGGTGCCTGTGAGTGTGTTGTTAAATGGGCTACGATGAGAACGAGGCGTAAGTCTTAACCGTCTCCTTGACTTTTTTCACGTCCACACCACCTTAGAAACGGCGGGAAACCTGAGGGCTCATTAATAATATGAGATGTTGAGTCATCAGTTGTGAGGCAAGCTGAGCCTCCTGTCGGAGACAAAGGTATTTGCTGTTTTATGTCAGAACGTGGAAATTTAAAGCGCCATACACTGACTCTCTCAAAACTAAGCCTCCTCGTACGGTATACCCCACCATACCTTTGGCTTTGGCTAGATGGCGTCCTTGGCGAGGCATTGGCGACGACTCAAGACACTCAGACTCAGTTGATCGAGCACTCGCGTTCGCTCGGCACAATTTTCGGTTGCCACGGTGCTGTGAGTGGCCTGATAATATTCAGGCGGCCTCTGTTTTTCCCCCATGCGTGCGAGCGCCATCCTATTGCGTGCTGCATGCTGTCTCTTGCTTTCAAATCCAGGTGCCTGGGCGCCTCAGATTGTTCTTTGATCATCATCAGCAGCAACAAGTTCAACAAGCCCTTACTGATGCCCGGCTTTCCCTTCTGGCACTCCAACGCACAGCGGTTTGCTGCTTGGTCGGACGCCTCGCATAGCCTCCTACTCGTCCTGGGCATCCACTCAAGCGCTGCGGTGATAGAGACGCTTGCTTTGACGACGGAGACAGGGAAGGCGCCCTCCCGCAGAGGACAGACAGAGGAAGATTGACAACAAAAGCCGCGCACAAGAATGCTACCACCGCAACCTCTTTGCGGGGCAAAGTTCTTGTTGGTGCTCCTTGCCATAATCCCTATCGTTCAGGCATTTACCACGACACCGAGTCGCTCGGCGGTAGCAGCCCCGACACCGGATGTCAAGGCGCCTTCTTTGGTTACTACCAACACCAGGCCGCGTCACTCAAGTAAGCAGCAGCAACTCAACCGGCTAAATCTACGCAGCCCCTTTATCAGCGTGGAAGTCAAGCCCGCCAGTCGCCTAGAGGAACTTTTGGCAGTGATTGACCTGCGCGCCGAGGTATTTGCCAACCCCGCTGTCCCGTTGACAATCGAGTCCAAGTTGCGGCACATAAAGCACCTGTTGACACGGCGAGCCAAAGGCAGCGTGGTGTTGGTAGCCACGGCGCGGGACTTACTTTCACCCTTCAGCGAAGAAGTTGTGATCGGTTCCTTAGAGTGCTCGTCGCACGAGTTTGAGGACGGGAAAATATCTCCCTTCTTGCACGACGCGGCTCACACTTGCAAGCTCTACGTCACAGAAATGTGTGTCAAGGAGACATTTCGGCGGCAGGGTGTTGCCAGCTCTCTCCTCAAAGCTGTGGATGGTGTCGCGACCAGCACACGTGCTGCCTATGTCTGCCTCTTTTACGAGCGCATCAATCAGGGGGCCTCCCGCTTGTACCACTCCTTGGAATACCACGAGGTCGGACGCAGCCCTTCGGTTGAGGCCTTTGCCAAGGCCCTGGGTCTACCCACGACCTCAAAAACGTACGGATTTTTCTACAAACAGTTCGCGTTATCCTCCTCTGCCGCATGCACAGAATACCGCACGGGGGGGGGAGTGGAAAGGATAGGAGCCGCAGCAGTACCGCCTTCACTGACAATGTCTGCGGCGCACACGTGTGTGGCAGGTCAGCAATTGAACTTGTGGGGCAAGAACCACTTCAGCTGGTGGTAGTGTCTTCTCTGCCGATTAAAACGACTAAAGACATACTTTTTGTACACTAGAAATCATATTCTGCATGTGATCTTGATCTTTTACATTCATTTATGTTGCACAACGACGCGTGCTTAAGCGTCGACTGTACATAATTTCTTGACCGGGCGTGAGCAAGATAATGACGCAAAGAGAATTTGTGGCAAGAAGAGAAGGGAGGGAGGGAGCGATTGTGCACATTCAACTCTTCTCGAAAAAGACAAGACAAGGGAGGCCGCAGAAATCGAGGCTTTGAGCGGACCACTGCAACACAAAAGAAAATAAGGAACATAAAAACCATCCCCCTCTAGTCTTTGAAGTGTATTTAGTCTTGATAAGTCGAGTCAATCGCTTTTGCTCTATTTAAGGGGCACATTCCCCTGTCTCTTATCGATCTGTACATGTCAACTGTGTGTGTGGCCCTCTCATCGTTACATTTATCGGTCGGGCTCAGGGGCTTTGCCAATAGCCTTCGGCGCTTTCTTCTTATGCGAGAGGTCCTCGATAGAAGCGGCGTCGTAATAGTGCTGGGCCACCTCCAAAAGCCACTGCGGCTGGATCGGGGTGATGGAGCGCATGTACTCTTTAGACGTGAAGGCCAGCTCATGGTATACCAGGTGGGAGTGCAGCACGCCCTCCCGCTGGTCCCGGGCCAGGACAGAGGAGGGATGGATGTAGACTGTGTGGGTGTGCTTGAGGGTCTGGTAGTCCTGGGAGCGGGTGAGGCGGGCGCAGTTGAAGAAAAAGCCGGCCGTGATGGCTTTGCGAATGTCGTCTATGTCGGCAGAGGAGACGGCTTCAATCTCCACGCGCTCACAGAGCCCCGTTAGCTGCTCCCGGATGTCGCGGGCCTTCTTCATGGACCGCACCTGCACAAAATTTTCGTAACACCACTGGGTGGAGAAGTTGCTTTCCTCCCACTGCTGGTAGCAGCGCAGCAGGGCCAAATGGTCGCCGCCGCCGCCCCGTGCGAAGTTGAAGCGGGCGTTGTCGGCATGTACGGCTCGGTCCTTTGGCCGGTAGAAGATGGAGTTGCCTACTGTAAGCATAGCTAAGATGACGATGACGTCATCGGCACACTTGTACTTCTCCGAGGCCAGCAGCGCCTTGGAGTGCATGGGTTCCAGAGGGAACTCGGCCATGCGCCGGCCTAGCTTGGTCAGCTCTCCGCGCTCGTTGATGGCAGCCAGGGCGTAGAGCTGCTGCAGGGCCTGCATGATGGCCTCGGTGGGGGGCTTGTCCATGAAGTCAAATTGCAGGATATTGTTGATGCCCAGCGACATGAGCATAAGCACCACGTTGCCCATGTTGGTGCGCTGGATCTCGGGAACTGTATCTTCATCTAGCTCATTCTGGAAGGCCCACATCGTGTACAGCCGGAAACACTTCCCGTCCTGTGTTCGCCCCGCCCGGCCCTTGCGCTGCTCGGCAGCTGCGCGCGAGACGGGCGTGACTATGAGGGACTCCATACCCGATCGCGGGTTGTAAGACTTCTGCTTGCAGAAGCCCGTGTCCACCACGTAGCAGATGCCGTCGATGGTCAGCGAGGTTTCGGCGATGTTGGTAGCCAAGACCACCTTACGGGCGTTGGGTGGGGCCTTCTCGAATATCTTGGCTTGCTGCTCCGAGGGTAGCGTGGCGTATATGGGGCAAATGATCAGCTCCTTGATGCGCGAGCCCAAGCCCTTGGTTCGCTTCGTCAGCTCCTCGGCTGCCGTCTCGATCTCCTCCTGGCCAGTTAAGAAGACCAGGATGTCCCCAGGCACGGGTTGGGAGATGTGAATGTGTAGCACCGAGACCACAGCCGCGTCCAGATAGTCAGCCTCGGGGGCCTTGGTGTAGTACACGTCCACGCTGAACATGCGCCCGGGCACAGTGAAGATGGCAGCCCCGTCAAAGTAGTTGGAGAACCGCTCGGCATTGAGTGTGGCCGAGGAAATGATCAGCCGCAAGTCCTCGCGGAAGCGGGAGATGTCCTTGCAGAGCCCCAACAAGACATCCGTGTGTAGGGTCCGCTCATGGGCCTCGTCGATGATCACAACCGAATAAGAAGCCATGTCCGGCTCCGTCAGAAACTCCCGGAGGAGCATGCCGTCCGTCATGTACTTGATCGCCGTCTTCTCCGACGTGCAGTTCTCAAATCGAATGGAATACCCCACCTCTTGTCCGATCTTGGTGCCCATCTCCTGTGAGACGCGGGCAGCCACGCTCATGGCCGCCACCCGCCGGGGCTGCGTGCAGGCAATCATGCCCGCCTGCGTGTAGCCCACCTCGTGCAGATACTGCGGGATCTGCGTGGTCTTGCCCGAGCCCGTCTCAGCCGAAAGCACCAGCACTTGGTGGTCCTTGATGGCGGCCAGGATCTCCTCCCGGTACTTGAAGACGGGCAGCTTCTTCCGCCCCGCCTTCAGCTTCTCAAGCTCCGTTAGAGGCTTGCCAGCGCGGGCCTCCCATCCCCCCCCTTCTTCCTCCTCCTCGGATGACGAGGCCTCTGTGCTGCTCGTCTCAGCTTCCCCATCCCAACGTAATTTCTTCTTTTTCTTCTGCTTTTTTTTCTGCTTCTTCTTCTCCCCAACCAGCTTGTTCTTTAAGAGCTGGTCAGAGACGAAGTCGATCTGGTTCTCAAATAGGAACTCTTCCAACTCGGCCTCCTCCGCCGACAACTGCTTTGCCGTACCCTTGTCCTTGGCCCCCGGCCGAAAGGAAGCCACACCTACCTGCTGCTCCTCCCAAAGCTCCTGCTCCGTCTTGTATTGCTCCTCCTCCTGGTAGCGGGCCATCAAGGCCGCCTCCCGCTTTTTGGTGTCCAGCTTGCCGTCTGCCGTCTCGTAGGCCTCGGGCATGCGGTAGCCCCGGTGCTCCGTATCGAACCGATCCTTTTCTTTGGCTATTTCCAGTACCTTGCGCTTCACCTCCCGCTGCTGCTTCTCTTCGGCCGTAATCTCTATGTCCCCGAACAGGAACTCCTCATCCCGCAGCTCCTTCTCGATTAGAGCCAGCTCCTTCTCCTCCCGCTTCTTCAGGTACTCCCGTCGCGATACCTTGCGCGCATCATCCAGGTACTCCTCCACGTCCTTCGACACGGCCCCTGTCGTGGCCAGCTCGCGGATTTGCTGGGCCGTCAGACCTCCACCTGGCGCCTTTTGCTTGGTCTTCTGGTCCTCCTTCTCCAGCATGCGTTGCACAAACTCGTCGCGTTCCCGAATGTCCTCGTCCAGCTGCTTTTGCTTCTGCCCGCTCTCTTCTAATTCTTCGTTAATCTTATTCTGGGAAGTTTTGGCCGCGGCGCTGCTCGTCACGTCCTGCAAGCGCTTCCGCACTGCGGAAATGTCCTCTTCCTCTTCCTCGTCGCCTCCAGCACCAGACTTTTTGCGCGAGTGCCGCTCCTTCCTGTCCTTCTTCTCCTTCTTATCTTTCTTGATAGATTTTGACGATCCACTTCCACTCTTGCCATCCTTCCGGCCACCAAGGGCCACGGCGTAATCCTCGTCGTCGCTCTCCACCAAGGTGTATTGCTGGCTCTGTCGAATCAGATCCGCATTGGTAGGCTGCCGTCCCCGCATGCTTGACGTCGCCGCTGCTCTGCCAAGTCCACCGGCACCAGCGTGTACCGTGCCGCCTTTCCCCTGATTTTGTACAATTCGTTGAAAGAGAGCTTCTGCAAACGGTCGGACTCGGGGGCCCTCGTCAATCCCGCTCGCAATGAGTTGCCCGTGCAGCGCTGAGGCAGAGGTGGCCTTTTTGGCCAGGGACAGGATAAATTGGCTCAGTGTTTTGTCGCTGTAGCCCACCACATCGTGCAGCTCCGTCCGTAGCCAATCCTCCACTCCTCCCGACGCCATGGCTGCCTTGGGTTAGGCGTGCGTAGCTGCCTTTGTGTGGGTGGGGTGGGGGCCAAGAGGATGAGTGTAAATAGAGATAGAGCATAGTCAAGGGACAATTCTGGCGCTGACAACGACAACCGTGTCGCCGTGATGAATGTGGTTTGGGCGCCTTTATGTGGTGTTGGCCTCCAATTTTTTAATGAATGATTGCAGGAGGTCAAGAAGCGGGTTGCTCCGAGTCTACTGCTGTAGACATCAAATTAGATTACCTTGATGCCTGACCCCGGAGACAGGTGCAGGCGAAGTCTAACAACCCATGCATGGTGACGATGACCTCACGACGCTCTGTCTCTCCCACATCCTCCTGTCTACAGTTTTCCCCCCCAGCCAGACATAAGAGGGCACGTGGGTCGCGCTTCTCCAACCTACGAGCCAATGTTGTCCAGCCCCGCCTTCTTCCTCTCCAAGAACAACGCTCTCTCTTTCTCATTCTCCCAGTAGTTATGGACTCGGACGACTATGAAACATGCCCCACTTGCGGCACCAATTACCCTCCTGTAAACGCGTCCCTGCATCAGGCCCGATGTCGAGGGCAGCACCAGCAGGCACTGCACCACCATGTGCGTGTGGCGGCCTCCACCGCCACCGCGTCATCGCAGGCTTCCCGGGAGCAGCAGCAGCAGCAAGAGCACGACCACGAGGGGAAGGAGGAAGAGGGGGAGAAAAATGAGGAAGAGGATGAGGAAGAGGAGAGGGAGGAAGCTACGACTATCGACCTGACGGGTAGCAGCCCCTTCAATTTAGACAGGCCCACCCTCCCGAGAGTCCATGCTCCGGCGGCTGCGGCTGCGATTGCGATGGCGGGGAACATAAACCTTGACAGTCGATGGGATGATGAGGTAGAGTACGATAGCGACGACGATCGCAGCGGTGATATAGCCAGCACCGGGGAGGCGGCAGACCGTCTAAAGGACGATGGGGTGGGAGAAGGTGGCAGGCTTAAGAGGGCATGCGACGAAGAAGAGGAGAACGAGGATGATGAGGAGGAGGACGGCATTCAAATTCAGTGCGCCACTTGCACGTTTTTCAATGAACCAGACGTGGACGTCTGTCAAATGTGTATGGCACCGCTGACCAATCAGGCCGGTGGTGGTGGGGGCGGCGGCATGGAGGAGCAGGATAATGATGACAGAGAACTTACCGCACACGCCCGATGGACTTGTCCCTTGTGTACTTATGGGGGCAATAGGCGAGGCAATTGGGTTTGCCAGGCCTGTGAGGTGGGGCGGCCCCGACGTCAGGATATGCTTGACTCTACGAACGAGGACGGGTACGTGATGGTCTCGCCCGACGCTTTGAGTCGGGGCGGCGGAGGGGTGGGAAGGCGAAGAGATGGCGGGAGAGGAGGAGCTCAGGGGATGTTGGAGGCTGTGGTGGCGGGCGCGTTGTTTGGTGGAGGCGCAGCGGGACTAGGCTCGGCCCTGGCAGGAGGAACAAGGGGGGATAGTCATCGTCGCATGCTAATGGGCTCTCTGGTGGGAGGATTGGGGGGAGGGATCCTGGGGGGTCAGTTCCAGCAAATGATGATGGCCCAGCAGCAGGACGCTGTTGATAGAATGAGCTACGAGGATTTGCTCAATTTGTTTGGTCCTGGACATGAGCCGCAAAAGGCGAGTGAGGGGGCGGTCAGCGCACTTCCTCAGGTCACGGTGAGCAGCAAGGAACTCGAGAGGATGCGGCGGGAAAGTAAGGGGAATACTCGCGACTGCAGTGTGTGTATGGAAGAATTTGAGCTCGGTGACGTCACCAGGCGCTTACCCTGCTTGCACACGTATCACAAGGCGTGCATTGACAGGTGGCTCTTGCAATGCAATGCCATGTGCCCAATCTGCAAGGTCCCCGTTGCCCGGGCATGAAGAATGAACCAAACAGAGAGACGGCAGAGAGAGGTGTCACTAGGAGACTTGGAGCCAGCTCTAGGGCTGGGAACAAGGGGGACTAAAAACAAATATGGGAGAGGGAGGGTCGGAGTTTCCAGCCAGGGAAAAAGTGGAAGGAAGCTTAACTGTCAGTACCAACAAAGTCAGCCGGGCCTCGAACGGATCCCCCATTCTCTTTAGGCATTTGTTTTTTTCTATTTCTTATTCTTCAATCGTTTTTTACCCTTTTGACTACGGCCATTTGATGACGGGCGTGGCAGGTTGAGGCTCCCGGCATGCATAAATCTCCTTGGCCCGATCCGTCGAACAAAGGATCAGGCGAGCCCCCTCAGCCCCCGATGGCGACGATGCAAGCCGCTGCCGCAGCAAGTTATATTTGTCATCCATGTAACCCCCCAAGCGCCCATAGCTTTCCCTTTTTCGCTCGTGAAGCAAGTGTTGCAAAAGCGGCTGGCGCCGCGACCGATCTTGCCGCTGCTGGTGCTGCTGCTGCTCGACGGCGGCAGGGTAAGGGTGCAAGAGAAGGCCCAGGCACCGCGCAACGGCCTCTCCCCCCGGCCTTTCGATCGAAGGTCCGGGCTTGTGCTCGGGACACCATACCTGGACTAAAGGGGATTGCCGAACGTCGTGCAAAAGGAGCGAGGCCTGAACAGCATTGAAGGCACAAGCGGCATGAGCATAGAACGAGCACTTGAAAAACTCACTCTCAGGATCGTGGTGGCGACAACGAACGAGCAAGCCGACAGAAGAATGGCAGATGCCACACATCGCCGTGTCCACTGACTGCCACTGGGCGGCGGCAGCATCTTCATTGGCCCTGGCATACCGATATTTTGCCACCAACCCCCGTGACACAACAGCCACTTGGGCATTAGTACCCGCCACGAACCGCACCAGCTGGCGTGGCCGTCGATTCCAGCCTGCCAAAGCACAGACCTTATGCACAAAGGCTGGCAAAGCCGAGGGGCAAGACAAAGATGACGGTGACGCACGCAAGGCAGCAGCAGCAGCATCTGGATCCACGCTTTCCTTCATGGCATCGTCGTCTTCTTCTTCTTCCTCATCACCATTTTCGTCCCATTCGCCGTCCTCCTCCCCCTCGTCCAGATTCTCGTCCGCATCGGGGTCAACCATCCACGCCTTCACAAGTCCCCCACCTCTTTGACGGCAGAGCTCACACACGGCTTCGGGTGCGTTCTTCTTCCTGTCGGAAGCCTCCTTGGCAACACTGCAGAATTCACAAAAGAAATCACCATCCGGGACCTTTGGCACGCCGTAGCATTGCTGGTGGAATCCCAAATCACATCGATCACAATAAATTATTTCATTCACCTGCGCCTCAAATTCCTCTTGGTGGCAAATGACGCAGCAATCTTCGCGCTTGGCACGGTCTCCCATGGGGCCCGTCGATTCGCACCCTGCTGGTGGCGGTAAA
Source organism: Nannochloropsis granulata CCMP529 (assembly GCA_004335405.1). NCBI lineage: Eukaryota > Eustigmatophyceae > Eustigmatales > Monodopsidaceae > Nannochloropsis > Nannochloropsis granulata. The sequence goes on from AFGO01002689.1 coordinate 18,046, forward strand.
TGGGAGGAAAACAGCCCGGCGACGGCCAGATCTTGATTCCGTTTATCATCCGCACCCATCATCTCCTGCTCGCCTTGTTCGCGGGGTATAATGTCCTCAAAGTCGTCTTCCTCTTCTATACCGTCCCACTTCGCCTCGATGCTGTGTGTGAGGTTTTTATGTTCCCGATTTCGAAGCGTGAGAAATGATGATCACAGGAGGGGTGAGGTTTGGAAAGAAGGCGTT
>AFGO01000359.1:0-47979 GCA_004335405.1 Nannochloropsis granulata CCMP529
GGCTGAGTCGTCAGCATGCATGGAGCAGATACTGGACATTCGCTGGGCGTCGGGTACTATGGTATTTGTGAATGAGGAGAAAGCCTACTTCAAGGTCATCTCGGACCATGTGAGCAGCGAGGTCATCCAGCGCAGGCAAACAGAGAAGCCGCCGCTGGCGCTACCCTCCATCACTATCTCCTGCGAGAACATGCTGGTGGAGGACCTCACACCGGGTGGGGAGGATTATCCTGTCGTCATCAGCAGAGTGACTAGAAAATCGGGAGACGGTGGCGGTCGTTGCCTCCCTCCCCCGCCCATCTTCAGTGTGCGATACAAGCGAGGGGAACCTCCGGAGTTGGATATAGAGAGCCACTGTATGCGCGTGTGCTTCACCTTCCGCTTTCTTAAGTTGTACCTTGGTATGCAAAACACGGGAATCCTGCCTCTGGTGCAAAAGATTGTCAACTTCCCCAACGGTAATGTCATAGCTCCGGCTGTTGCCTCTTCGCCTTCTATCTCACCTTTATCGGTCCCGGCAGCCGCACATAAGTGGGCCTTTGGTGCGCACGATGCGACTATCATCATACCCCGAAATTCTGGCGAGACAGACCTGGGCGCGTTGAAGGTAAAGTACCTTCACGTGGATAGCCATATGAGCAAGACGACATGGTGCCTGCCGGAAGCTCACGATGTCTCGGGTGCCAGTAGCGCAGCGGACGAGGTGCATGTGCGGCAAAGCAGTGCTGTATTCTCTCATGCGGGAGTGGATGGGTTTTGTCACTCACTTTCGGCTGGTTCTGCCGAGCAGGTCAGCTTTGGAGATGAGGAGGAAGACGAAGGCGAGTTTTTCGACGCAGAGGAGAGCGACGCATCAAACGGTACGGAGCGGGATAGTCATCCGCGCTGTTCGGCTCCTGTTCATCGTGAATATATTGGGGTGGCAGGGCCGGTATTGTCCAAGGAGGGGGCCTGTCACAGGTATGCGGTTGCCGCCCGGGATGTGCAGTTGCTGGCAGCGGTGGTAACCAAGATTACCAAGGCCGACGATCTGTCTCAATCTCGGGTTTGGGGCAGCGTAGAGGATGGCCATCCTGTCTATGCGTCTGTGGAACCAGCAAACTCGTCAACGCTGGGAACCTGTGATTTCCATTGGAAGGAACTGACCAGCGACACAACGGCCTTTAACTTCTACTGGGACAGTTTCGATGAGACGCGGGCCCGGTACCTCTTGGCCTTCCTCTCACCCAGCACGCCACGAGCCGCCGCTGCTTTTGATGCCCAGGTGACAATGACAGAACTTTATTTGCTCTTTAGCGTTTGGTACGATAACCTGTCAGAGGGGCCACACTTCTACGCACCGGACGACCTCTTTGCTCTGGAGGCTTCCAGTCCGGCTCCCCCTGTATTGTTTCCCGATATTTGGCCTGCCTACGACACGCAGCCTTTCTTCCAGCGGCTGGCAGGCCATAAGACCGCCTGGGACTTCGGTCTCATCGCCCCCACACTCTCCTTAGGCCTACTCTTTGATCGCGATACTTTCTTGATGCAGCCCCCGTCTTTTTTCATGGCGGACAACGGCCTTCGATCCTCTGTTGTGGAGGTGGCGCAGATTGACCTGGGCAATGCCTATTTGAATGTTTCAGGAGGGGAAGGCGCTGTGAAGCTTAGTTTCGGGGCAGGATACATGCAGGCTGTGGACCTACGTGTCCCCCGGCGCACATTACAGCGGCAATTTCTACGCTGTGGTGTTCCACTCTCAGCCGTCAGACCGGCCTCAGCGTTGGGTGTGCCGAGTTTCATAGACCCAAGTTTCGGCTTCACCACCGACTTGAAAAGCGTAGTCCCAGCTTTGCCCCTCCAAGTCACGCTTTCCATGACCCCAGACAACTGGATGTGCATTAACGTGGGCCTTAAGGATGCCGAGGCCCTGCATAAAGACCTGAGTTTGGTCTGGCTGATAATTGACATCTTTTCCTACTACTTTCGCTTTCCCACTTACGGGAAGCCTGACCTGACTGTTGGAGCGACCATGACAAGTGGGTCCGGTGGTCAAAGCCCGCGGGTCATGAGTGGGGGGTCTCAAACCCTGCTGCTCTCGGGAGGCACCGACGTCCGGATCTGGGCCACGCGACCTTGCTTGTCGGTGCCGGAGGATGCATTGGCCAAGGACACCGCCACACTTGTGGTGCACTGCGCGGCCGACCTTTTGTACCGCTATAAGGGCGATATGGTGGGCTCCACTCTCATGCATGTCCACGGCGAGGCCTTATCCCTAGGCCTTGGCACGGGCTTTGACGCGGCCCCATCGGTCAGACGGCTACTCTCGAAGGGGCAATGGGGCCCGAGCGTGGCTGACTCCCGGATCGTGGTTGACGGGCTGTCGCTAGATTTGCTGTACTGCTATGATAGGGACTCCAACCACCTGGAAGTTCAGGCATCGTTGCCTGCGATTGAGAAGATACGCAACATTAACAAGCCCCAGGAGGATCCCTTCGTGCAACCGCCACCTTTTGCAGTCCATCCTTTGGAAAGGCCCTCGCGTAGCTTGACTCTGCCCCGGTCCACTTTTGCGTCGACGCTGCGACGGCCTTGCTACATTATGGGCAGTCATGTGGACTTGGCTTTTATCCTTGGCACTGTGACAGTCTTAATGGGCCCCACGCCAGAGGCATTGGCAGACTTGTGCCAGGAATTGCGGGGATTCCACGCTGATGCTCCACACCAACCCCATTCACGGGAAGGACGGAAATGGCTACGAAGCGCGTTTGCCAGCCATTTTCAATTCAGACGTCGTGCGAAAGGCGGAATCAGTAGTAACGCTCGGCCTGCTTGTGATCCTGCTTTGAGCAAGACCCTCGCAGCCATATCGGCAAGTGCGTTGGATGGCTATATCGGAGATGGCAACGAGAATGAGGAGGAGTCTGCGCTAACCTGCCAGGTGACAGTGGAGGTAGCAAGTCTGAAACTTCTCCTGCTTGATCCAATTCTCGGCCTCCACCTGCCGCTCATCAAGCTGGTGATTGGTGAGCTCCATGCCATGGTTTACCACGGTCCCAACGTGGACGTTGCTTCTGGTGCGGTGGCCGTGCCGGACGGTTTCAAGCTTAGCAGACAGCCAGGCCAGGAAGTACCGCTCCAAAGTCTTCTCTCAATGACACAATCTTTAGGCAGTCCCAGACGAATACTGTCCCGGTCGCTCAATGTTAGTTTGCACATGCGGGTCTGGAGCGACTACTTTAATATTGCGCTCAAGTGCTGGGAGCCTTTGTTGGAGCCGTTTGCATGCAGGGCGCTGTATGAGGATGGACCAATCCGTGGCAGAGGCCTGACAGTCCGCTCCCATTGCCCGCTGCTGGTAAATGTTTCAAGCGCGTTTCTGCAGACTCTTGTCTACACTTCACGCTTGGCTCAGCAGATCAATTCCGACGTACTCCATTTTGATAAGCTCTATCTGCTGCTGTTCACCACTGTCTATGACCCTGAGCTGGCTGCTTGCATTGTCAGCAGCGAAGTCCTCGCCAGTACTTGTGATGAGGACTTGGCTTCCTCGATTCGTGCTGGTCTTCGCCCGACCGCGGTGGAAGAAGTGCGGTTAGAAATCCCTACATCATCGCTTTTCTCAACGATTAGCAGCGATCGCTTGCGCATCACTCACGAGTTTCCCAAACCTCTCCTCCCCGAGACCCGGGCGCCTTTCTCAATCTGCAATCTTACGGGTCAAGTCGTTCGATGGTTCCAGCCTCATGCTATTACCGATAAGGCCGTAGTGTCCTTGCAGTACCTGAAGCATGGAGCGGTTAGTCGCTTGTCCTTCGGAGCGACCATGACGGTGTTGCAGAATCTGCAATCTCTCGAAGTGCCCTTCGATGTGAACCGAGGCCTCTTCTTGCCAGACGATGAACAACCAGCCGATTCGAGGGAGGTGGGCCACGCTTCGACTAGTCATGGGCGCACTCTGTCCTCACCTCTGTTTGCACAACAGCAGGCCCAACACCTCCAGGAGCATAATTCCCGCCTTTTGGACAAGGGATGGAATATTTCTGTGCAGCTGGGAGGGTATCGATGGCTGACGTGCGTCTCAGCCGATGCTCTTGGGGCTCGATTCGAGAGTTTGCGGCCCTTACCAGGCCATTTGGAGGCTGAACGGCTTTATGGCGACTGGAAGGCTTACAATGCGCTAAAGCTGGTGAGTGAAGTCCGTTTGCTAGACGGATGCCGGCAGCTAACTTTGCGGTCAGTATTTCGAATCCGGAATTGCACGAAGCACGATATAGTGCTCCTAGCTCACCCAAGCCCTGATTACCAACCCTCTCGCAAGGATCTGGATGAAGACGTGGCTACGAACGACGGCACTAAGGAGGCTAGTGTTCCTTTAGCAGGCATGTCGACGACGCTGATGCCTAGCGGGACTTATAATGTACCATACGAACTGTTGAGGCTGGCGACGGAGACTGGTGCTAGCTCGGGCTTTTTGCCTACTTTGGGGAGGATTTGGGTCAAGCCAAAGGTGTGGCCGGTCCCCACAAAGGGATGCGTCGCGGGTAAGCATCCCCGCCGTACAGACCAGGTCCACTTCAGCACCGAGCCGATTGACTTGAAAACGCTGGTGGACGAATCAGCAAGGCTTTTTGAAGCCTCACTCCACCATCACGGAGGCCACGATCCGTCACGCGATGTTGACTCTTCTTCATTTTCTACCACCATGCTGCAGCGGCAGGCCCGGCATCTTCTGTGTCCCCATTTACGTGTCAGCAGCAAGCCTGCCCCAGCCTCATCGTCATCATCATCAACATCTGCCAGTACCTCGCCTCCCGTCAGCTACTGCTTGGAAGTGGTGCGTACGGAGCTCAAGAAAAGTGGTATCAGCGGTAGCTCGGACGAGATTGTTGGGTCCGTAGGCAAGGAGCTTGGGGATGCCCCACGCAAGCATGTCGGCGCTCCATCCCGCTGGATCAGCAGAAAGGGGGAGGCTGTGCATGACCCAGTGGAGTACATGGTTCTGATTCACCCTCCGCTGGTCCTCGAGAATCTCTTGCCTGAGGCATGTATCCTTGAGCTGCATGATTTCAGGAGCAACGCTTTGCTCTGGAAAGCACACCTCCAGGCCGGCCAGTCTCTGCCCGTCCACGACGTGCGCCTCGACTGTCCTTTGATGCTCGTCGTCCAAACTGAGTACTGTCGCAGTCCTGAAGGTGCTCTCATCCATAAGGGCATCGGGACCGGAGAGGGCTGTGCTGGAGCCGGGGACAACGAGGTGGCAAAGTCCATATTCATGGTGGACAATGAAAACCAGAAGCTGCTATTGGATCTCCACCATCAAGTCGGTGGAGCAGCTCAGCAGCGAACGACAGTGTACTGTCCTTACTGGCTGGTCAACAACACCAACTGCGTGCTCACGTATCTGCAGGAGGGAAAATCGACTCCTCCGGCTGGCACCTTGGGAGCGGCTGCCTTTGCCAGGGCAGTAGCGTCGGCAACGACTTCGGCAATACTGCCTGGTGGTGGTCCTTTCGATTCGCCTACCATCACTTCCCCTAGACTAGGTGTGGGGAGGCTTTCTAACCCTCACATGGCCTCCAGCGGCATCGATTACTTCACGTCCCAGGACCGGGAGGACAGTCCGTCGAAGCCCTTTCCTATGCAGGGTGCAGATCAACCGCAAGCTGGCATTTCTCCTTTTAACATATCAAATTTGAACAAAAAGCGGCACAAGCAGTATCCTGGCGAGGAAGGGCTTTCTCAGTTTCACAGGAAAGTGAAAGGGGGACTGAGAACCAACACCAGCAAGATGTCGACGCACTTCACCGACTCGTACGACCTAGATGAGCTCTGCGATAGCTCCTTTATGTTCAATTTTGCCGAAGATACCGTCTTGAATTTTGGGCAACAACGATTAAAGGTGAAGGTGAATGACTCAGGTTGGTCCAAGGGGTTCTCACTTGACACCGTCGGGGTGAATCAAGTCCTGACGGTGCGGCATCCGCAGTGGGGCGACATGGAGATTGGCTTTATTATCAATCTGGCACCCGGTCGGCTTGGTCAGTTCACAAAAATTGTCTTCTTTTGCCCTCGTTATGTGGTCTGGAACCGGCATCCGCTGCCTCTTTACCTCTCTCAGGACTCCACGTACTTCCGTCTGGGTCACATTTCTGACGAGATTGGCAGCCATAGAATTGCTCAAGCGCATTTACCGCGCAGTACTGAGAAGCGAGTGACCGTGCAACTGAAGGGAAATTACGACAAGAGCACTCCTTTTCTAATCGACGATGGTTTGGACTTGTGTCTGAAGCTGTCCCGACAGACTGACTTGTCACGCGTAAAGCACCTCATGACTCGAAAGGCCCCCGAATTCGACGTTGTCCTGCCACCTGGCCAGGAAATTGGCCTTTGGCTGGAAACGGACTGGAACCACCATAACTTGATTGTTAAGGGCTTGAAGGCCAACCGGTGGGCAGAAAAGACCGAAATTCAAAAGGGGGATGTGCTGCTGACAATTGAGGGCCAGGCAGTCGCAGGCAAGAATTTTAAGAAGGTCATGGCCGCGCTTAAGGAGCTTTTGGCGACCACCGGGGCCACGCTACGTTTCCGAACCCACGAGGAGGACATGCGTCTGCTCCGTATGCGCGCACTGGGCCAGCTGGTTGTGGATACACAGCATCATGTGGAGACAGGCAATGGCGATAAGGTGCGTAGTCGGTTGGTGAGTGGTGGTAAACTTGGCAATTTATTTACGTATGCCCTTGTTTGACTGTGCGTAAACTTGCCAGTTGACGCACGAATATGTTACTATAACATCAGAAATGTTACAAGGGCTAAAGTCATGTTTCACGCAGGCAAGTGAAGTACTGCATAGTAGATACGAGCGCTTTAATCGAAAAAAATGTAGACGCCAAAGCAATGCATCAAACGCGCGTACACACATTCATGCACACAGGAGGGCCCCGAGTACATCGCAGTCCAGCTGAAGCCGGTTGGTCCCAGCGTCTACATCATCGTGAACAGGCTAGATCCGAGCACAAACCCACCGTATCGCATCGTAAATAGAACGAAGAACTTCATGATTCACTTTCGGCAGTTGGGCTGTGAGTCTCACCCTTGGGTTTCGTTAGGCCCGCATGAGTCCAGCATGTACGTCTGGGAGGAGCCTATGAAGCCCCATAAGCTGGATGTGCGTGTCGCCGTCAGGAAGAGCATGCCTGGACAGCGTGCTTCAGCAACCGCCGTACCGGTTGCTGTAGTGGAGCGGCGGGGCTTGTTCTGTCGCGGTGTGCCGAATGAGTTCGCGGCCAAGAACTCTTCTGTGCGTGTCCGCTTAGACGAAATTGGATTCACACATGCCATCCCGCTCCAAGAGCCCTACACGGATGATGGGCGCAGTCTGATCGCACGCGTAGGAACTGAAGGGACGACTCGAGTTTTGTACGTGTCTAAGGATGGCTCAGCAGAGGAAACTGTAAGCGTAGAGAAGCGACAAGAGGAGTTGGCCAAGCTCCGGCAGGTGTACGTTGAGCATCACGACGTGTACAGTCAGCTTACTGAGGAACTTGCACAGCATGCACGCCAGGAGTACTTTTTGAGCCCCCTGGGCCAACTCAAGGATCTCAATCTGAGCGCGGTCGAGGACGCAATTGGTAGCCTCCAAGCTGAGCTGTATAATGCCGATCCGCACATACGAGAACGCCATCACTTATTGGTGGAGGTGAAAGAGGCCAAAGGATTGCGGGCAGGAGATATTTCGGGCCTTTCTGATCCATTTGTGCAAGTGAGCCTAAAGATTCAGGACCGACTTTTCAAACGTGATCCTACCTATCAACAGCAGTATACGACATATGTGATAGAGAAGTCTCTGAATCCAAAGTGGCAAAACCAGCTATTTATCTTCAAGGTCCCTCCGCAGGCCATCGCCAACCCAAAGGCATATTCTATACATGTCAAGGTGAAAGATTTTGACGGCCCTGTGAAGAAGAGCGATTTTTTGGGCCGGATTGACATGCAGTTGGACGTGCTGGAAAATGAAACGGAGTTGGACGGCTGGTACTTTTTGACACCAAATCCTCAGCTATTCCAGCAGTCAGCACAAACGGGCGCAGACCAGCCAGACTTAGGCGCCATACATTTGCGCATGCGGTGGATCCATTCGCTTCAAGGCCTGGTCAGCAACCTGCAGGACTGGACCAAGAGCAAGGTGATGGAGTTGGAGGTCCAGCAGCAACAAATGGAGAAGAACAAGCTCCAACAGGAAGGCGCCGCGGAGCACCACTTGCAACTTGAGCACGACGGACCGATCAATCACCGGAAGCTAGCGAATGTCAGGTAGGGATAGAGATAGAATCAGCGGGTCATAAGATGGAGCGTGTGAATGTCTAGTCATTGTAAATGTTTATATTCATTTTGGTCATCTCAGAAAATGAAAAGCTCGACGCACGCAAAGACTTTTTTATGTCGTTACAATTACAACTACGCACACGAATAGTGATCGCCATACTCACTTGACTTTCATGTCTCCCGTTCGTACACTTAAATCACGAACAGGATTATGGAGGCACGTCCGCGAGACAGCCCTAACAAACCGCCAGGACGGGGAGGTCGCTTGGCGCATTCGGTTCGAGGCATTTTTGGTCGCAACCCCGACGATCCTAACCGCCCAGGTACCCTGCTTCTGCCAGAAGAGCATTCCGGAAGCCTCCCTCCCGTGTGGGAGCGCCAAAGCAGCATCAATCGCGACGAATCCGGACTTAGAATTTCTCCTTGTCCAGCCCCACTGGAGGACCAGGCGCCCTTGTCGTCCCCCGATATTATGAGGGCGCGAGTTGCTTTGTCCCGTTGGCGTAAGCGCCAAATGTTTTCTCATACCTTGCAGCACTCAGAAGAGGATGCCCGTGGTGAAACTTTGCAGCGTAGCGGGTCCCATGCCTCTACCTCTTCTTCAACCTTTTCGTATAAGCGTTCGAAAAGCGAGACTGGTTTCGCAGCCGAGCTTTTCTTGCGCAGTGTAGGGGTTCCCACCTTTACGCGGCCTAGGTCCTACATGACCCAGCACCAGACAGCCTTGCATGGGTCCAGCCGCGCGAACTTTCCAAAGCAGTTCTTGTCAAGATGCTCGACGACTCATTCAACGCGGCGCCTTTTGGCAACGCAACATGGCATGGCCCGTCGAAGCTTTGAGCAGGAGGTCGCACGATCCCATCGCTGCGTCAATAATCCTGGAGGAACTCTGCGCATTCGTCCGTTGCAGGCTCTGAATCTTGGGGAGAAAACCAAGTCTACATATGTTACCGTCCGCTATGGTCTTCATTTACAGCGCACAGGCAAGGCCAAACCAGGCGCTCATCCGCGCTGGGAGGCTGCGAACAGGCGCAACGAATTGGCATTGCAGGTTGAGCACCTCAACACGACGGGAAGCATTCATATCACCGTCTGGAGTGAGCGCGACCTGCAAGATGCGGAATTAGGTCATATCGAGGTGCCTTTGGGTTCACTAATTGACTGCTGCGATGATCACGGTGACTACATGCGGTGGTTCCCATTGCTGCATTTTACGGACGCCCAGCCAGTGGAGGGCGACACGGGGCGGGCTTCGTGCCCTTGGACTTCAGAAAAGTCATCTTCTGATGACTTTACACACAAGCCCTGCTTGAAACTGGGCTTCCGCTGGGTTCCTCTTGACAAGAGTCAGCACGTTCTCAAAACCAGCACTTATCTGCGAGCGTACATGGCAGAAATGTCAGTTTCAGTCGTGGATTCCTATCAACATACCGAGTTGCTATCTATGACGATGCGCAGTGTTGAGGCCCGCTATGTGGATAATCCATCCCTGACACGGGCTAGCTTGGTGGTGTCTTGCGTGCAACTGGACAATCAACTTCCTAAGGCCGAGGCGCCGATCGTGTTTGGTCCCACACCGATGCAAATGTCGCAGCCACTGTTGCAGTGCAGCCTCTTTCGGCAAAAAGACAGGACCGAATTGACTCGACCAGACCATTTGTACCGTCTGAAGTACGTCTTCGTCTTGCTGCAAGAAGTAGATGTCAAGATTGAGGAAGACTTTCTCCACGCCCTGTGGCAGTCCTTTTCACGCGTATTAGTGGACCACTTAGTAACCACCTCCACGTTGTATGACCAGAATCAGCAACATCAGCAGCAGCAGCAGCAGCAGCAACGAAAGTACGCCACCTTCGCCCCTTATGCGGGCCTTGGAGCGGATGACGCGGAGGACAATGATTCGGACACTGATGAGGACGCCTATTCATACATGACACAGATGGTGTATATCGAGCAGCTAGAACTTTGCCCCGTCAAAGTCAACATAAGCTTTTTTAAAAACTCGGCGGATCGGAAACTCTGGAAGGCTGCAGCTGCCACTACCTCGACCTCGGCCGCTGCCGCTGCCGCCACTGCAGGAGGGGGCGCGCTGCTCGGAGGAATGGACACGTCCCATCTAATTGTGAATGGCCAGTTGACTTCTACGGCAGCCCGCAGGAACCCTCGAGTTGCATCTATCTATACTACGTTCCAGTTGATGACAGACGTAGTGCTGCCTCTCGTCCCCTCCATATCTGGCGCGTCCATCAAGCTGAATGCCCTGAACATTGCGCACGTGTTCCAGTCCCCGACAGAGATCTATGCGACGTTACAAGCTCATTACACTTCAAATTTCTTGTTTCAATTATACAAAATTATTGGCAGCGTTGACATCATTGGAAACCCTTTGAGTTTTGCGAACAGTTTGGGTACCGGTATGATTGATTTCTTCTATGAGCCGGCGCAGGGACTGGTCAAAAGCCCGAAGGCATTTGTGCGGGGGGTGGTCAAGGGCACGTCATCGTTGGTGACAAACACAACCTCTGGGTTTCTGGGCGTCGCTGGCAAGATAAGCAAGAGCGTGGGGAGCGGTATACTCTTTACCATCTCCAAGGACCAACGATTCATGCAGTCGCGGGAACGGCTGGCCAAGGAACGGAATGAGGTTTACGTGCGACCTGTCAAGGACTTCTTCCACGGTGTCTTTCATGGCGTGACAGGAATCGTCGCAGATCCTTACTACGGGGCGCGTCAAGGTATGTTATCAAGCAGGCACGCACAGAATCATCCGTTCAAATATAATCGGCGTATTTCTCCGTAACATCTCACAATCACTCATTCAAAACCAACTCCATATGCACGCCCAATCAGACGGCTGTCGCGGATTTCTTGTCGGCAGTGGGTATGGACTGATGGGCGTCGTGGCAAAGCCCATAATCGGAGTACTCGACGCTGTAGCGCATACATCAGATGGCTTTCGTGACTTGGCCATGGTCATGTCCATGGACAAACGCTTGGAGCCTGTCCGACGCCACCGGCTTCAGCACACATTTGCAAATGACGGACGCCTCTTACCATATGATACTAAGGTGCGTCCATGCGTCAAAATTTCATAGCAAGAGGGTTGCGCGAGCATTTGCCCTGTGCGCGTGCATGTGTCTAATGCTTAATGTGTGTCTGGTTGATATCTATGACTTCGTGTGTCCGAGCGAACATGTGTGGTGATTATCCTGTTCAAGCTCGATGAGTCTGCATCTTGCGGTCGGTATATCATCAAAGTGTAAATCCAATTATTCATATATAAAGATACAAATGCGAGTCTAACCACCCCACAATCATTCCTGCATTGTATTACAACAGTTGGCGCGAGGAATGTTGATCTTGCAGCAGTTCAGTCGAAAGTCCTCGAAAAAGAAATTGGGTAGCAGCAGTGCTTTGTCGAAGAGTGAGGCTGGCTATAGCAGACCGGGCGGTGGTGCCACGGCAGGGCTGAAAACGGACAAGGGCAGAGCGATGGCTGCCGTCGATGCAGCCAGACGTAATGTATTTATCTCCACCAAGAACGTTGTATCAGCAGTAGCGGGCACTCTTAAAATTGTCGAGGCTCGCAAGGAAATGCTGGAAACTTGGGGTTTCGACACAGATGACACTGTCATCTTGACGGAGATCATCACAAGGGAGCCGAAAGAGGAAACGCTAATCGTCATCAGTACTGAGCGCGTAGTCTGTGTGGATTGCTTTTACAAAGGGGGCTCTGCGCCCGAGTTGCACCTTCTGTGGCAGGCCCCGCTCAAGGCCATCCGAGATGTAGACCTGAAGAGCACGCCATTAGTTTTGACGTTCCATATCGATCGGCAAGCAGCCAAGACTGCGGACCCAAGTCCGGGACAATCTGGCGTAGGTGGCTTGGGCACTGGCGATGGCGAGGAGAAATTGCACGCACAGCCCCAACCTACCCGACCCTCCCACCAGCAGATCGTGCAGAAGCGCCTTCTGGGCGATTTGCAGCACGATAATGTGGCCTTTATGCGCATCTACAACATTGTGAAATGCCTCCTAGGCCGCTTGGACGAAGTGGACGTGAACATGGGGTATGGCTTTGGCGTGCATTGCAACAATGGGGGCTTCCAGTTTGGAGTGTGGGAGTTTGCGCTGGAGCCTCTCCGACCGCTCCTTACTTCTCCTATCCCTCGCACCCATGGCAGAGCACCCGGGCGATTCCCTGTGGGAGCGGTGGGGCCGATGGAAGCTGACGACGACGCCACAGATGAATTACCCCTTTTTCATGTGCTTGAACAAACAAACTGGATCGGCGTCAAGAGGTTGACGGAGGGGGCAGTGCAGCAGGATATTTTTCTCTCTCAATCGACGCAAAAGCTCTGGCGTCCCGTGCAGACCGGCCCGGTGCTGCCACCGTCACTAACAGTTTGTTCCACCACCCACTGTAGCAGCACGAGCAGCACCAGCACCAGCACGAGCAGTAGGAAGGGGGCCAGTACAGCATTCCCCCGAACTGTGCCGTCTATATTTATTCGTGGTGGTGGCACCGATGCTGATCCCAGTAGTCGATCGGAAACCGACGCTGCGAGAAGCTCAAACACTGACAGAAGCAGGATGCATAAGGATGGATCTGCCTCTATTCAGCTCCTGGCGAAGATTGATTCGTTGGAGGCCCGCCTTTTCGAAGTGGAACGCAACAATGTGCTTTAACCCCCAGGTGGCGCCTGGAGCACAAGATGATCGCGCGTAGATGGCAAGGGTGATTTGAACTGCGCGGAAAATAGTACGGAAGAATGAGACACATGTCTTTTATTCATATAGCATCAATCAGTGTTTATATGTAAATAGCAAATAAATTAATCTCGCAAATAATGTGTGCTCTCTCGTTTCGCGTCTGTTGCCATTTTGCATTTTGATCTTTGAATGTGTATCAATTCGCCCTATTCACCCACCAGGTAGATCATGAACTCGATCTTTCGCCACGAGGAGAAAATCCGATGCGCATCTATAGGATGCCGTGTCTTCGTAGATTTAGCCATCACTGTTTTGTGCAGAGGTATCCGTTGGATAGAACCGTTGAGGTTGAAGAGAGCCGTTGAAGCGGCTTGTAGTGCCCCCCGGAAAAAGTCCTCTCTTCACGCACACACTCGGGCTTTGACTGATATTTTGGGCTGTGCCTTGTTTATCTCCTCGTATTCATGGTTATTCTCTCCCCTCATCATCTTGTGGCTTGCGGCTTGCACGCAGGGGCGCGGCATTGGCCCATTATTTTTGCGTGGCCCCATGCCGGGGGCCTTGTCTTGTCTTGGGTTACGTATTGATGTTGGCGCCGCATGAGATGGCCTGTGTGCCGGAGTATTCTGTGCCGTTTAATCAAGCCCTTTCGTCCAGGATTCACGCGCAAGGGATAGCCTTGCCCATCCCATTGATTCACAGTAGGGCAATGTGTGCGATGGATGGTTCTTATCTCTCTTGTTCCCCTGTCCCTGCGTGTCACCAAGACTGGTTCATCAATTTCGACAATGTCGCCCAAACCTCACGCACATATACACTCACGCACTCTTACAGCTATTTCACTCATTGTGCTTTCCTGAGGCTACTGCCTTTAGTACCAGCCAGGCATGACCTTGATCCGCCGCGTCACCTTCGGCTCTTTGGCATTCCTATTCGGAATTGTCGTCGCGCAAGATAAGTAATGACCAGGTTCATAGGTCCGCAAAGACTTAACTTGATCGGTGTAAAGGTCCTAGAGATACCAAATGCCGGAGCAGGGGTCAAATACGACTTACCTCACACTCCTTCATCTCCCATTTCTCCCCTTTCATTCACTCTAGATTCGCCCTACACCCCGCCCCCCTACGGCTCTCACCGATGGCTGGCCGAAGAAGGTACGAATATATATGCTCCATAATCTGAGACTTTTGCCTGACCTTTCTCACCTCTATCTAACATTATCCCCTCCACTTCTATAAGACGGGCCCTATACCCCTCCTCCCTACGGCTCGCACCGGTGGTTGGCCGAGGACTCCGCTAGCCCATACAAGCTTCCCCCTTACGAATCTCACCGCTTGCTTGCAGAGGAGGAATCCGGAAGCCCGTACACGCCTCCTCCTTATGGCTCCTACCGCTGGCTTGCGGAAGGTGACACAGCAAGCCCTTACACCCCTCCCCCCCACGACTCGCACCGGTGGTTGGCGGAGGACTCCGCGAGCGCGTACACCCCCCCCCCTTATGGCTCCCACCGCTGGCTCGCGGAGTCTGACAGCCCGTACACGCCTTTCCCCTACGGCTCTCATCGATGGCTGGCCAAGGACAACATCGCCGCGGTGCCCTACTCACTGACCCAGATCCTGATGCCCGAGAGAGCAGGCGAGAGGAAAACCAAAGTGGGCGCGCCTTTGTCAACCTACCATGCCAAGGCGGAGGCCGTAACGAGCCTCGAGATCCGCAGCGTCAACAACACCGGCCGCCGGTATCTGCGTCAGGGGTATACAGAGAGAGTAAGATTGACGGGGATGGTAGGGAGAAACCGACTGAGTGCACTTGATGGAGGCATAAAAGAGGAGGAGACGCATTTGAAAGCCATGATAGCGAGTTAGTCGATCTCAAAACTCAGAAAATTCGTCCATTTAAAAGCCCAATTTCAGGGAAGCGATGTGTACTCTGCCTCTCGATCCAGGGAAGTGGCGTCTCGAGAGGGACAGGAAGATGCAGAGAATCCAAACAAAAGCACATACGTTTTTTTTTTTGTTGAAGTATGAATTACTTATTCTGATTACACGACGGTGACATGAAGTAGCCTTGCTCTGTATACCTTCTGGTGCTTATTTTCTGGTGTCCACAGAATTTTATGGTGTCCCGGCAGCAACGATCAATCTTGCGCTTGAAATCACACTACCAAGTGGCATCCGAAACCATACTGCTGTCTTTGTACTTTCTAGATTTTAAGGAATTTTGCTCTGACGTCGCTTTTGCCGCTCGTGAGTCTTAGATTATTCGCAGAAAGGTGTGAACGTATCCTGGCGTACAGGGACTGTCTTGCCTGGACTGTCTGGCCCTGTTCCTTCTGAGAAATTGTGCCCCCCGGGAAGGGTGCATGCAAAAGCTTTCCACACTGCTGTACACTTCAGAGAGTATCACACCCCCATCGGCAAGGTAATCAGATCTCCTTCTTTGAGAATTCATGACGGTTATGGCAGTGAATGCCTGTAATTAAAATTCAAAAATTGTTTCCTCTTGTCTTGTCTTGTTCTTTCGAGTGTACCTCCGGGAAGCGCTTTTTACGGCACATGCAGAAGCATGCCAATACTATACCGCGCAGAGCATCACACCCCCTACGAGGGGTATGCACCAGGACCATCTCGACAACCTCCTCCCTCTTGGTCTTGGTCCAACAAACAATAAATGAGGTCAAGGTGCCCGTGATACATGTGGCATTGTGTGCATCGCGGGCACAAATGCATCAAGTGTGTCGTAAAATGTGTAGGCGACATTTTTCGGTGTGGATGGAAAGGTGGGTAGATCACATTTGTTGTGAAGGGGGCAAGCAAAAAGCCGTGTGGAGGAACCAAAGCGGCAACGGCTAGTGGTGGGTTAGGGAACGTGAGGCCCATGTAATTAGTTAGCCATGGACGGCACCAAAACAAGGGCCACAGTCACGACCTGCACCGCGATACATCTATACATTGAGTTTCCGAGCACTTCAGGCAAAGGTCGGATTGGACCACTTGAGGCCCCTCAGCAGAGAAGCTTGACCCCAATCTTTCAATCCTTTCCAATCATCCATATGAGCCTGGGGCAAAAAAGCTCTCTGCATCCTCACACCGCTCTCACCCACATGCGCACACACGGACAGGGTAGATAACAGGGCACCCTCTGCTACTTACAATTAAGGTACCTGTAGCAGGCTGAGACGGAGCCTGTGCCGCGCACATGATGACCCCCTAGTAGCGACACGGCTCCAAAGTTACACCCATTTCCCCTCTCCGCACACCATGGAGGGACTGCTCGGACAGCTCATCGACTTTTCCTATACTATTCCTGTCTTCAATGTGACTATCACAAAAGAGATCGCCTTCTCTTATGCTGAAGCACATGCGGCGTGGGGTCCAATGTTTGCCCTCGTTCTCCTCATTCTCTTCGGGATTATCATGACTCTTATATGGCTGTACCTTATCCTATCCGCCGCCTGCAGCTGCTGCTGCCTTTTAAAGAAGCAAGGGGGGGGGAATCAGGGAGAAATACAAAGTTCCCGCATCTCGCCACAATCACCCATCTCCCGCTCGTCTGCTCCCTTGCGCAAGGATGGGGGGGCCCCTATGTCCTCCTCAGTGGAGCGGTACGACGACGAGGATGCCATGCGGCAGACAGTCTCTTTGGCGCGAGGTCACAGACGGTATTCTTTCAGCTGTTTTAATATCACGAGCACTTTTTTAATCATTTGCTTAGGCACTTGTGTGGCGGCCGTCGTCGTCTATCAGAGTAAATTTGACGGTACGTAGCAGTGAGATAAGCTACAGGCGTCTCGCTCCCTTACTCATCTCTTCCTTTCGGACCTCCTTTTGCTTCAAATGACTCAAAATATGACAGCATCGGCCAGGAATTTTTTGGGCGACGTGGAGGAACTGATGCTCGACTCAGCGGACGCCATGTGCACGGCCGACGCTGGCTCAAGCGCTTGCACTGCCCAGTCTACCGGTATGTTCGTGAGCACTGCCGAAACGAAGACAACGGGCGTGTTGGGAAGCTTGGTAGACTTCCTTGCAAGCGTTGAGGACAATCTGTTTCCATCCCTGAATGGTACGATCGACGACTTGAATTCGGCTTCAGTTGGCCTATACACCATTGAAGTCTATACGGACCTTATTAATGGCAACGTAAGCCTAATACAGCAGTATTTGGCCGCCGCCCAGAACGAATCCACCCCACTGGCCACCGCGTTGCCCGAAGGTGAGCTGCCCATCGTGACGGCGAAACAGCTGATGGTGGTGGAGGAAGGGCGTACGGCTGTGGCGACTGCACGTAGCAATGCGGAGGAGTTATACGGGACCATTACTAGTTTCATGGCCACGGAAGTCACTGAAGTGGTAGCAGAATTCAACACGAGCACGCCCTCCGGCACCACCACGCAGCAACTTCTAGATCCCTTGCGCCAGATTTTTGGCTCTGTCTTGCAGGGGCGAGATATAGCTCTAAAATACCATGCCATGGCGGAAGAGCAGGGTGAGACGTACATGGGCTACATGACCCAGAAGACATGGGCAGTGACACTCATCTTCTTTGTGCCTTTCCTCCTTCAAATAATTCTAACGCTCCTGAACCGAAGCTATAGCAAGAGCTCGGGCCACTTGGTCGTGAACATGTGCTGCAATTACTTCTGCCTCCTTCTTTTTGTAACTTTGGCCATTATTTTTTCGATGCTCGCCATCGCCTCAAGCACCATCTGCGAGTACCACCTAGAATTTGTGGCCGAGGTAAGATTTAAGCTAACAATGCCTATGCAGATATAGCTTTGAAGTTTGGTTTCCTATGGGCTGAAACCAGTAAGACAGAGTCCTTTCCATCACTGTCCTTCGAAGGGAATAAGTCGCAGATTCTATTCTGTCGAACACTCATGCTATCCTCTACCACCCACTCCTCACCAGGTGCCCGTGCAAACTTTTACTCTCAATGATGTCCAGATCTCCATTACACCCGCCGTTATCGAGCACATTCTCCACTGTCCTGCTTCGCCATTCACGCCCAATGGCGCCACCTCTGACAACAATTTCATCAATATCATGGATGCAGAGAGCATTTTTGACATTAGCTCGCAAACGGGAAAGGTGATTGCACAACTTGAGGATACTCGCACATCCTTCAGCCCAGAGATTCAAATTCAGCGAGCTATTGATGAGATGGCTAGTCTTGGGGCAAGCGTTGAATTGAATATGAGCGACAGCAACATTTATTTTTCATACCGCACCGAGATGCTCGCCCTGGTTTCGGATCTTCCACCTGCTGCCATGGACCGCGACAATGCGACACAGCAGGAAAGGTAGGAAGCTTACAATTGTTAGAGACCAAACGTATGTTCTCATGAACATGCTCATATTCTTTATCCACCCCTTTGACAGTCTAGCGCGCTACTACATCGTTAACCAGGATTTCTCATGGGCAGACTATCAAACAAGCCTAACAACGGTCAATACACTCTTGGTGGGAGCCGCACCGATCCCTCCGGGCTTTTTGCCTGTTTACTCGTTTCAAACAGCGTGGAACTTTACGGAGGCCACCGTCGCGAACGAACCACTCTGGGAGGACGTGGAGTTTACGCCACCTACCGTCCTGGAGGACCTCATAACTGGATTGTCCAAGGCAGACCCTTTCACCGCGGTTGTGAATGCAGCGGTTGAGAGCAATGAAGAAGTCCATACCAACATCACGGCCGTCCTTCAGGCCTTGGATGACATCCAAAACAATGTTGAATCTATTAATGCGATGCAAGTTAATTTGGCATCTCTCGAAACGCAGCTGAACAGTTCACTCTACGACCTCCTAGCCCACGCGCACGGAATAACGACAGGACTGATGGCGAAGGAGGAAAGCATAAGAGGTTTGGCAAACTTTGTGAGCACGGCACCGGAATACACAAATTGCGGATTCGTGGGAAAATTCTACCAAGAAGGATTTCAAGAGACTTTTTGCGGCGACCTGCATGACAGTCTCTCCACTATGTGGCCTTTCATGCTGGCGGCTTCTGTGTGTCTGTTCGTATCCTTTGTTACATTTAGCTGCTTTGTACACAAGCCAAGGTGGTTCAGAAATCCGGATTACAATCTGTGGCACGACCGCAATAATCTCATGCCTGAGCGTACTCCACGGGAAGCCGGGATGTTGGCCTAAGCAACGTGGTAGAAAAACGAGTGGAGAATGTCCGGTTGAAAGATGGGAGGGGGGTCCAATGTACACAAATAGTTAATAGTTTGTCTCTTGGTGTGAAAGGACAAGTTTGCCTCTTGATATGAAAGGATTAAGCCCCGTGAAACCATTCATAATAAGTATATTCTTATGGGACATTCTTCAAATCATGGATCAGTTATAGCGCTCCACTGGTAAAGGCAGGCGAAAAGGAAGCACCAAGCAAGATATCAATTCAGGTTCCAAAGCCTTTCACAAATTCATTTCTTTTTCCTTTGTCATACAACTACCTTACTAAACAAGTTATACCTTTCACGAATCGCACATGTCCGATTTTTCCTTTAGGTTGATTTCCCCAAGATCACCCGCCCCGTTTTGGATTGAGTTTCCCTCCCACAAGCCGCGCTGATGAACTGTCCTGCCTGGGCTAAAGCCTCCAAATCGATCCCCGTACCAACCCCCATGCCATTAAGCATGTAAACCACGTCCTCGGTGGCCACGTTGCCCGACGCCCCCATCGCGTAGGGACAGCCACCTAGCCCGGCCACAGAGGCATCCACTACTGCAATGCCCTCTTGCAGGGCTGCATGAAAGGAGAGCGAAATATATGAATGATGTTGGTGAGAAGTTGTTCTGATTGGATTTCCCTCTAGTGGGCAAGCTTTCCTACCTGTCAGGATATTGGCGAGAGCCTGCCCATAGGTATCGTGGAAGTGTACTGCCAGATGTTGGACTGGGATACAGGCTTTTGTTGCTAGCAGCATGGCCCGCGTGGACCCTGCCGAAGGAAGATGTGAAAGAAGTTTTTAAAAAACGGTCAGAAGGTATAAGAGCCGTGGAGGCTATCTCGTCTCCTTTGAACAAAAGTGATGGAAAGATAGATAGGAACGGATCGACTTCCCACAATTTATGGCCGAGGACGGGCATACAATATGTCGCATAAGCCTCGAGATGGTTCAAGTGCATAATCGCCTATGGAGTGGGATGCTCTGCACGGTACAGTATCGGCTTGCTTCGGCATGCGCCACACTCAAAAGAAACAAGACAAGACAAGACAGACACCTTCTGTTTATCACGACCGTGGCATCATCTTCAATCGCGAGCCTCTTCCTTCCTTTCACATCCCCCCTTCATTCAAATTATCCACGCACCTGGGGTTCCTGTACCGATGGTGTCCCCCAAGGAAACCTCGTAGCAGCCCATGTCGTACAGTGCTTTAGCTACTTCTGCCACCTTCTCTGGTGCTACTGCTCCCTGGTAAGGACATCCCAACACGCAGGAAACGTACCCCCGCATCTTTAGCCCGCGGGATTTGGCGGCCGCTGCCACGGGCCGGAAGCGGTGCAGGCTCTCGGCGATGCTGTGACGGGAGGGGGAGGTACGGGGGAGGAGGATGAGGAGGAGGGGGAGGAGGATGAGGAAGACGAAGAAAAGTGAAAGAGTAAATTTGATAAAACGCTAGATGTCAAACCCTTCGACCATTGTCGCCCAACCTTTGCCTCCCATCGCTTGTGTGCGCATGGATTGCGTGCACGAACGAATGGATTGGAGGAGCACTACCTGCAATTGATGTTTTTTTTACTGAAGGCCTCAGATGCCGCACCAAAAACGGATACTTCCGTCGCCCCCGCGGCTACGGCGTCTTCAAAGCCCTGGATGATGGTGATGAGCAAGAGGAGGCTGGGGTAAAGAACCATCTATACCCCCCGAAATTTAAAATCAAAATCTGGTCGTGCGCGTCTTCTTACCTTGAAGTTAGGCGTGAGCACTGGATAAGCCACCCCAGGCCTCTTGATGATGCGCGTCAGCACCTCCTTGTTGTCGCCCATTTGGGGCACCCACTTCTTGGAGACAAAGGCCGTGACCTCAATGGTTTGCAGACCCGCAGCGGACAGTCTATTAAAGTAAATGAGCGGGCAATCAGAAAGTTGGAGCCAGTGTGTGAGAGAGCTGCAATGGTGACAACGACATTCTGCTTGAGGTAGATCGTGAGATAAATAGCCAATCGGAGTTTGCATATAAGGGATCATATGTTCGGCTCTCATGAGAGTGAGAAAGCAGGTGCTTGGCAGAAGAAGGATAGAAGTCGAGAAAATGCGACAGGGAAGACAAGATATTGTACTGACTCACCTGTTGATTAGCTCCACCTTGACGTCTGTGGGTATGACAGCCTTCTCATTTTGAAGGCCGTCCCGGGGGCCTACCTGCGATCACAGGATAAGTCATCGTTCCCATCACTTTTGGGTGAAACTTAATCGCTTTCATTTACCTCTGCCTTACCTCGACGATGCGCACCGCACTGGGCACGTTAGGGAAGAGCAAAGGGGCCATTGAGGACAAGGACGACTGCAGACGTCGAAGGCCCTTCATTGAAAAAAATAGAGAAAGGACGTGTTTGCGCGTTTTGAAACGCCATTTGATGGCGGGACCAAGCATGGCAGTTTTATGGCAGGCCTGTCGATCCGTGTGTGTGTGTGTGTTGCGGGAGGTGGTATGGGTGATCAACCCGAGTCCTCTCCCTCCTCTTCCGCTCCCGAGACATTTGACCAGCCCTCCCAACGACCACCACATGCACAGGGCTCAAGCATGCTGGAAAAGGGGTAATCGATCGATGTTGAAAGGGCATGACTCGTGAGGCGCGGCGACCCAACTTGACTTCTCTCTCCCAGACGATGAACTTTTTGGCGATTTCCTCTTTCCCATCCTGCGCAGTGTGCCCACCAAAGCAATAGTGGAAAATATACCATCAGTAACAGTTTGGTGTTAAAAACATATCGACATTGGTTCTTTTGATGCGAAACATCTCGGCATCTTTTCCTGCCTCTATCTTCATTATGTACTCTCCCCTGCTGCTTCCACCCCCCCAAAAGCCCCTTCAATCGGTCTTTCGGTACCTTGCCAACACGCCATAGTTGAAAACGATGCCTATGAGGATGAACTGGAACACAATTATAAGGATGAGACAGGCTTTGTGTCGGATGGCCCGTAGGTGCATGTTGTTCATCACTTGCCGCGCCGAGCGCGTAAACCAACTAGTCTCTTGGACCTGGATTTGGAGGGGAGAAGAGGGAAGATATACAATGTGGCATAAGTGATGGCTTTAGAAAAGTCTAAGAGAGCCGCAACATTCCCTTTCCAATGCATACCTGTTCGGAAGCCCGCACCAGTTGTTCCCTCTGCGATTCCATTTGATTTATGATGCCGTCGCCTTCATGTGCGTGCGAGTGTATGGGGTCGTGTGACTGTGAAGTTGACGCATCTATCTTTTCTAATGTCCTGCACCTCCAATGTTTTCTTACCAACTTGCTCCGTCTCGCCTACCACCCGTTTGGCGTCGTGTAGCTGCTCCGTGGACCTATGTGAGGGCAGTAAATGAGTGGGGCAACGCGCAAGCGGCGTGCCGCACAAAAATTATGTCTTCTCGTGAACGGACACTTCCGAAGCACCTTAACCCATCCTCTTCTCTTGAGATAACTGCTGTCTTGAAGCATTCACGTACCGCATCAGACGCTCCGTGGCACCCTTCACCTTGCCGCTGCCCGGTGCTTGCTGCAGGAGGATGCGCTTCTCAGCAATGGCTTTAGCACTCCCGAAGCTCCGCCGGAGAGCGCACAAGTCGTTGCGAAACTGAGAAATCTGGGCAACGAGAGAGTAGCAGGGGAAGGAATCAGGTGATATTCGTGGTAATCAGTTCTGAGGGGAGCAATGACCTCGGTGTACCAAAACGACACAATGAAACTCTTGAAATACCCTCCATAACCCCCCTTACCCCCCTTCATTCGAACCCACCCCATCCGCTTTTACCTTGTCTCGACATGTCCTCTTCTCTGCCGCATTCATTCTCCGGAGCTCCACCTCCAAGGCTTTGACCTGTCGTGTGACATGGTGGGGGCATAACGGAAGTGGATCTCGAGCCGCATCCTCCTCGTCTCTCTCCTCCAGGCTGCATGCTGTGGTGCATGATAAAGATGACGTTTACGGCTCCCAATGCCACCTTCTTTTCTGCGCTGTAGGATCGGATGTGCAGGTTGCTCCCCATGATCTCAAAAGGAAAACTCACCTGTCCTTCGGCTTCGGCAAGGTCCATGTCCATTTCTGCCAAGATGCGCGACAAGGTGGACGGCGCCATCGTCGGAGTGGAATTGCGAGTGACACTGCTGCCCTTGCTGCCTAGCTTGTTAATACCCTTGTTGATCGCGCGACTGAGGCGATAGTACTCCTCCTCCATATGCTTGCGGGTGTCCTCCATGACAACTGTGCTGCAGGTACGCTGGCGTGCGGTGTTGAATTGAATAATAAAAACAGTTTTGCTGCCACTGCTTCGTCGTCCCGCTGCTGCTGCTGCTGCTGCTGCTGCTACTTCTTGTGATCCTGCCCGTTGCTACCCTATGTATAACGTGTGGGTGTCATACACACTCAATGTGCGCGCATGTGTGAGCTTGTAGTGATGGGCATATATATAAGCGATGACGATGTGATTATGATGAGAAACGCCATGCACTCTATGCCCTATGCATCATTTCGCTCGCAGACTCCCTGTTTGCTTGCACTTGCTACAAAAGCTATGCGTTCCTCGAGCCAAGAGGCCGCGGGCAGCAAGGCGATGCCTGCAGGCGGTGTTTGAAGATGTGTGTTAGGGCGTGGCTCTCAGTATTGATTTCGCTCGTTGCAATTCAATAATACGCACGGCTTTAACTAGCCCCATCATGCGTTTGCTCGACGCTCGACGCCGACTTTCTTCCTTTTGTCTTTTTGCTCTGCTTTTTTTGGGTGATTACTGCCATCTTGTGCTTTGCCATCTTTGGGCTTCGCGCAGGCACTGGTGTGTACTCTCTTCCCACTCTCTCATTATGTACTCCCTTCCCCCACGGACCCCAAATAAACACACAGGCAAACGACGCCCGGACCAAGCGAGGAGGCCGAAGTTGTGCCTGCTCAACCACGGACAGCAGCAAGAGGGCAAGGCAGCGTAGTAGTCAGTCTATGTGGTGAGCACGGGAGTGTATGAAGAGCAAGAAAAGCAGCCCTACCCCAGCTGCCGGGGAGGACAGTAAGAAGACTGGTAGCAGCAACGTTCCACGTCCCAACAGCCTCAAAAGCTTCGACTTGCGCAGCATCAGGTCCTCGATGAAGGGCGTCTTCTCTCGGCGGACAGACGCGGCCAGTGGCGACAACAGCAGCAGTAGTAAGAGTGGCGGCGATGGAGGTGGGGGCGGTGGCGGGTTCTTTAAAACCCCAAACGCAGACGGGCAAGAAGACAACCGATCAGAGGCCTCGTTAACCACGACGGCGACTTCCACGACTTCGAGCGCTGGTACAACGCTCCTGTCCGTCTTCCGGGCTGCGAACACAACCAACGTGGAGTCCGATAAGGCAAGTGCCTCTTTGCCGGCGGGTGGGAGTGGACTATCGTCGTCCGGTGGTCCAAGCGGGCATGTGGAGGTGGCACTGCCCGAGAATGTAGGACAGGCAGCAGCACAGCACGAGAGCCAGCCACCACCACAGCCGCCGCCACCACCACCACCTGTACAGGACACAGCACAAGTAAAAAATGGTGATGACGAAGGTGAAGAGGTTGTGAGCGTGGTCGGTGCTGGTGGAGAGCAAGTCGTGCGGCGGTTGGAGAAAAGTGCTTCCTTTCTTGCCGCAGCTGCAGGGGGCGCGGCGGCTTCATTGACGACCCTGATTGGCTCATCTCCAAACCAGCGGCCCCGCCGCCGCACTTCCTCGTCAGAAAATGACAAGAAGCCAGCGACGGCGCCCACGAATGAGAGGGTGGCAACCATCATGGAGCTAGCCGAGCAGGAAGAAACAGCTGCGAGTCACGGCGGCGTCGGCGGCCTTTCTCTTGACCCCGCTTCGGTCTACGATGGCACAGAGACTCTCTCTCGGAATCACCCAGTTTTTCAAATGATTAGGCAACGTTCGCAAGTCGTGGGAAAATCAAGTGGAGAAGCCTTAGGGCCGCGGAAGGAGAGCGGGGGGACGGAATTCAGCAATAGCGGCGCAGGCGGAGACGGGGATGGAGCCAAGGTTGAGGAGCTTGCGTGCTCGAAATTGTCTTCAGCATATCTCCCCTCTGCCTCTGGTTCCTCTTTCTCTGATCCTCAGCAACACAGCAGCGCCTGCGGGGCGTCTTATTCGAAGGCTGCCAGCACGGAGACTCGTAGCAGTGGTAACAACAACCTGGATGCCAGCGGCAACACCACCACGGGCAATGACGGCGAGATGCTGGACGTGGCAGCCGCGGCCCTGGTACAGGAGGAGGCCTACACGCCTTTCTCGGCGCGGAAGAAGACGGGGTACCACTACGGATACGTGGAGAAGCTGGTGCTCAAGTTCACGACCTACTCGCAGAACAACCAAGAGTCGGCTTTTGTAATCGGAAAAGCCGGGGGCACCATCGGCCGGGACTCAAGCAACACGGTCTCCGTACCCTCGGATATGACGCTGCAGAAAGAGTGCCACGCCGTCATCGGGCACAAGGCCGGCAGCTTCTACCTCAAGAACCAGGGCAGCACTCACTGCGCCGCCATCAGAATAGGCACCGAGCCCGGCCTTCGCGACTGGCCCTTGGGACTTGGCGCCACCTTCTCGGCCGGCAACTCGATCTTCGTCGTCAAGGAGCTGGTGGGCGGGGAGCTGATTGTCGAGGTCATCGACGGACCTCTCGAGGGCGAGCGGCGGAAGGTGGGCCAGAAGGGCGCCACGCTGGGCCGCTCTCCCGATAACACCCTCAGCATTGCGGACCCCGAGCTGTCTCGCCGCCACTCCCGCATTGAATACGACGATAAGGACGGCAAGGTAATAGATGTTTATGTAATAGTTGCGCGTGTGGACGACGAAAGGAAGAAGGGAGAAGATGCATTCTCAATTATTTCGCCTTAATCACCTCTCCTCCTCCTTTCTTCTCCCCCGCCAGTATTACTTGTCAGACGTGGGCTCAACCAACGGCACCTACATGCAGCTCGCCGGGCCCTACGCCAAGGTCTTTCATCTCTCACTCGGGTACGGACTGTGACAAGCAAGGTGGCACGGACTGGGGGCCACGGTGGCTTCTTAGACAAATCCTGCCCCCCTCTGATGCTATCTCCCTTCCTGTTATTTCCTTCCACATGACCGACACTGACCACTCCTGTCCGTTCCTCTTTCCCCCTCCCTTTCCTTCTCCACAGAGATGAGATCATGGTAGGTCGCACGGGCTTCTCGATCAACCGTTACGACTACGGCATCAGCGAGGAGCGAGGCAGACGCAAGACGATGGAGGATCACACCCTTGTGGTCCAGGACCTTGGCGTGCGGGCTCTCAAGCGCTTCGGCCTGGCCCCGCAGACTTTCGCAGCAGTCTTCGACGGGCACGGTGGAGAGGAGGCCTCGGCCTACCTTGCCAGGTACTTGCACGTAAATCTGACCGAGAAACTGGAGCAGCGCTTTGGGGCGATGCCGGGGGGAAAGCTGCCGGGCACGGAGGAGGTGGACGAGATGGTTAAGGCGGCGGTGCTGGAGGCCTTCCACAAGACCGACAGCGACTTTCTAAGCAAGGGCAATGTGGATGCCGGTAGCACGGCCAACACCGTCCTAATCATGGGCCGGCGCGTCTATTCCTGCAATGTGGGCGACTCACGCACCATCATCAGCCGGGAGCAGAAGCTGCTGCTGTGCTCCAACGACCACAAGCCCGCGCGGGAGGACGAGGCTCGGCGCATCCGGGAGGCGGGGGGATTCATTTTCCAGAACCGTGTGATGGGCGAGTTGGCGGTGTCGAGGGCTTTCGGTGACCGCGAGCTGAAGAAGTGTATGCAGGAGATCATGGCGCCCGAGGAGCTGGAGCAGATGAGCCTGCGCGACGCCAAGAGCGACGGGGAGGAGGCCTTGGTCAAAGACTACTCGCAGCCTCTTGTTATCGCCCGGCCGGAGTTTCTTGTGTCTGAACTGATCGAGAAGGACGACTTTGTGTTGTTAGCATGCGACGGTTTGTTTGATGTCTTCCCCAACGCGGAGGTTGTGCGGTTTGTCATTGAGGAGATGCGGCAGCACCACGACGCACAGCGTGCTTGTGAGAACCTGTCGTACACGGCAATCCATCAACGCATCGCCCACGATAACGTGAGCATTGTGTTGCTTGTCATCAGCAAATGGTGGTGAGAGAAAGAGGGAATAGCGGTACTGGTGGGGCTTGGTCCTGGGTATTCCCCGCCCTTTTGTTGCGTGTATGCATGCACACCGAATGGCCCACAGTCCGCCATCTCTTTGTCTAAAGTTCTAAACCCGTGTGGTCCAGCCCCTCTCAATGAGGGCTGTACTTATGTCATATGTGTCCCACATAGAAGTCAGCGTAGTATTTGTGTCCATTCCTTCCTTTCTCCTCTCCATCCCCAGTGTGCGTGTCCCCGGTGCATTCAGCCTTTCTTCGGAAAACACTCATGCAAATTAAAACCAACGAAAGAAAGAAAGAAAGAGATGAGAAGAATGAAAAACGCATATGACAGCAGTGGGGAAAAAAATATCGCAATTTTTGTGTTTTGTCGAGGAGGAAATACTCTACAGTTTTTTTTCTACGTGCCCATCCAGTAAGATATTTATCACTCCATTTGCTGCCTTCCTACGCTAGCGGGCACAAAATTCCAATTTCTCAATTCTCAAGCACCTTGAACCTTTTTCTCTCTTATGTATCAACAGGATGGAAGAGGCAAATGGCAGTGCCAAGAAGGAGGGCAGTGCATCTTCATCATCATCAAAACCTCCTGTAGAGGGGAGGAAGAAGGTCGAGAGAGAGGACGAGGGGGACGAAGGAATAGATGCACCAACTCCGACGGATGGCGCTACAGCAGACCACAATGGCAAGGATCATGTAGCCCTGAAAGCGTCGACGACCGCGGCTGCGACGTGGACTTGCACGCACTGCAGCTTGGTGAATGATGAGCCGGACTTGTCGTTTGTGCAGCAAGGAGGGGTCATTTCCTGCAGCGTCTGCCTGATGGTGCGAGGGCAAGAGGCCTGGCTTTGTCCTTCTTGCAATTATATGAACACGAGTCTCAAGGCTAAAGCCTGCAAAATGTGTGCTTCGACGGCCTATGGGGGGCGAGCGAGTGGCGGAGGCAGGGGAGACGACATTGCCCGTGACTACAAGCGGCGGAAGCGGGTGCTCAACAAGCCCAGGTCCTCATCTTCGGGTGGCGCTAGTGCGAATGCAGGCGGTGGTGGTGGCGATCAAGGGCGGGGGGCATGCAGTGTAAAAAGGGAAGCGCCACCATCGCTTAAGGGCGCGGCGACAACGGACATGGAGGTCATCCGCACGGAGCACAGCCACGTCTTCGGTCAGCAGCTCAAGACTATGCACCTCTTAGTCCGTGGGCTCCAGACTTTTCCGGCCTTCCGAGATGCGGTGATGAAGTTTGGGGTTGACTCGAGACATTTATGAGACGGAGTGGGCGGCAGAGAGGCGGCAAGATGAATATATAGATGCGTGTACAGGTACGTATGTAAAATGACGCGATGAAAAAAGAAAGCGAGGCTTGATACTCGAATGGCAATAAAAAAGTAGCCTTCGCCTGTATGCCAATTCTTTTACTTTACAATTCCAATATGAAAATCCATCCTCCACCGCTGAACTCGTCGTCTCGATTCTACAAATCGCCGAGTATTTGCATTGCGAGAGGCAAGACCTTGCCTTGCACGTGTCCAAAGGGGATGGCCTCTCCATCGAGCGAGTAGCGTCCCTGATCTGTTAAGGGCTCCAGCCGATAGGCCCGGGCATGATAGATTTCCACTTCCTGCACAGTCACGTGGCCCCCGTGCTCCAGCGCCATGAAGAGAGAAATGAGCCGCATGCGAGAGAGAGAAGGCTGCCGGCGTAGAACCATAATCTGGAAGGTCCCGTCGCCGATCTTCTTCCCGGGTGCTGAATGCACCGCTTCTGCGATATGGCTCACATGCGAGATCAAGATCTGTGTTTATTCAAAGGGGTGCAGACGGGCAGATAGTTGTATGTGAGCGGCGCGCAGTACGGAAATTAATTCCGTTCTTGTCATTGACACAACTCATCGCGCGGGTAAATATTTCAGTCCGCTCTCTCTACACATCGCACCCTTTCCAAATGCACGTACCATTAGAAAGTCATCCTCTATGCTGGCCCACTCGTCCTCCAATGGGAGCGGCGTGCGAAGCGGCGGTAAATGAACTGTCTCGGCGGAGGAGCTTCCTCCCTCCTCGCATGACCAAAATCTAAGCCGGGCCCTATATGTCCTACGCCTGAAAATGGCGTAGAGAGAAAACAAGTCCATCCGCAACGAGCCTGCCCACCTAATAACTTCACTTTCCAAATCAACGTCGGCTATAAGCCCGAAAGAGAGGGACAGAAAGCTGATGTGCCGCTGGCCATCTGCCGTCTCGACGAGCGAGAGGTCCGCAGGCAATGTAGACTTTGCTTTTAGCAAAAGAAATGTGGCGGAGATCGGATTGAAGGCTTCGGTGTGGTGGTGAAGGAGGGAAGAGAAGAACCCATTTCCTGTACCGCCGTTGACAATGGCCACCGGGAGTTTCGAAAGGGCGCGCGGGTTTTCAGGGTCTCGAGAGAAGAGCCCATTAATAATATCGCTAAGGAGACCATCTCCCCCGATGGCAACGACGCCATCCCACGCCTTCACGTCCAGCGCGTATAAAATGTCCTTAGCGTGCTGCGTGCGCATTGTCACGACCATCTCGTGCTCTACATCCGCTTGGTCGAGCATAGGGGCGACCACTGCGGTGTAGATGGAATGTGCTTGCCGCTTTCCTGACTTTGGGTTCACCAAAACGAGCTGTGTTTAGGATTTAAGAGCATCGAGGCAATGGAAGAAAGCGTTGATACTACTTCTAATACAATGTGGCTGCTTTTATGCCACCTCAATTTCCTCTCACCCGATTGTTTTTCTTACCAGTCGTCTCCGCCGCCGCTGCAGTTGATGGGCGTCCTCCTCACCACTCTGCTGTCCTCCCCGACACCATGCCTTAATCCACGCGTCCCACTGCTTTGCAACACTGAGTGTTGGTGCTGTTAATCTAAGGTGCCGGGCTTGCCGCTCCAAGGACGGCCGCTTCTTGCCGTAAAAGCAGTTCCCATCCGTCCTGCGAGGGTAAGCGAACACGAGGAGCTTGCAGCCTTGAGTTTGGTCGAGAGTCTCGATAACAGAAGACCCCACCACGTCCCTAAGCAGAGTGCGCACACTGCCCTCGGTGTCGATGTAAGGATCAATGCCGTCCATAACCAAGCGGGCCAGCTATCGTATGTGTGTGGGTTGGAGGACTACGAGGAAGGTGATTTTGTCGATACCTTCATGGCCAAGCGGTAGGGCAGGACGGGCAACGACAAACTGATCCAGAACAAATGTTTGATCGGCACCTTTGTGGCTGGCCTGCTTAGCTAGGAGGCAGAAGGTGCGGGCTAGAACCCTTGTTATTCGACGGCCTCTGAAGAGCTCGGTGGGACGGCTGCTGGTGTGCTGTTGGCTGAAGCGAAGGGGGCTGTATAGCCGGCTCTCTTGAAGCACCATGCAAGGATCAACCACTCGTGATACTCTCCTTACCTTTTGCGTCCTGTAGTCGATGAAAGATGTGGTCGCAGTCATGACGGGTCCCTTGCTCAGATTTTCCTGTCGGTAAGATTGGTGGTGGGAAAGAAAGTTTGTGAGCATCTGGGGCGGGCCGCGGCCTCTCTTTCATTCCCTTTGTCTGCTTGCGTTGGCGTGCTTGTTGGCAAACCCCACCCACCTGCGCCGCTCCTGTCTACACTTCTCGCAGTAGTAGCTGAGAGTTGATTTTTGCGATCCAGCCTGAGGGTGTAGTGTGTGGTTTGTGGTTTGTTGTTGCTTTCCTTCAGAGTGCTTCCTCGGGGAGGGCTTTGTATGGCGCGTGCCGAAGCAAGCCGATACTGTACCGTGCAGAGCACCACACCCCCATGGACAGGGCGCTTAGATCTTACGCACTAATACAATCTCGGGGCTTGTGTGGCTCTGACACATTTTCACCCGTCCTCGGAACATCTATAATATATATATGTTCCGATCTGTCATCATCATAGCCGTCTCCCCTATCCAAATATGCCTCAAATGCCGATTATACTACTCGCCTGTTTCTACCCTCTGCAATATTGATGTATACATTGTGTCAATTTGAGATATTTTCCTACTGTAACTATGCCTCCGTTTTCTCTGTAATTGCGTGGTGATGGGGTAATCTCGGGTCCTTGTCTTGTCTTGTTTCGAGGGCTCTTAACGACACTGTACCATGCAGAGAATCACCCCCCCAGGTCTTATGCA
This sequence comes from Nannochloropsis granulata CCMP529, assembly GCA_004335405.1. NCBI lineage: Eukaryota > Eustigmatophyceae > Eustigmatales > Monodopsidaceae > Nannochloropsis > Nannochloropsis granulata. The sequence goes on from AFGO01000359.1 coordinate 31,479, forward strand.
CTTGAACAAACTCGGTCTTGTCTTCTTTCTTGGTCTCGTCTTATTTTTTAAAAGTCTGAACGAATTCGATGGGATGACCTCCTCCTCCTTTGTTGTCGGTACCAGAATGTAAATGTAGCCCATTCCTATGCCCAAAACAGAATGCCCACCACATGCTGTCCCGAAAGTGATTGGGCATGCCATGGGGCGACGCTTGTCCGTACTACTTAGGTCGTGACTAGCGAAGAAGTCAGTGGGGGTTTGCTGGCGTGAAGGTGCTGCTGTCTCTACTCACCTCCAGCCACTACTCCACCTAAACCCAAGACACACAGGTGCGAGGCCTCTATGCCTACTAGTGCCTCAGCCGCTTCTACCCCGAACTCCATCATCCCCGCCGCCGCCACCACAACCCACCACCCTGCTGCGAGCCTCTCGTAGGCGTGACACGTCTGAGATCAGCGCATTCACACCCACGTTCTCACCCTACACCCTCAAGCATACAGCTAGCTATAAAGCAGCTTTCTGTCCACATTCCAAACCAGCCATGGTCGCGCCAAAGAAGTGCCAGCAACCTTACCACCGCCGCGAGGCCGACAGCGATGGCGATAACGACGACACCGAAGAGGACGTGCGGGAAGGAAGGGATACGACGCTCAACATGACCCTGCAGCAACAAAAACGCAATGTGGAGGAGCAAGACAGCACCAGTTCGAGCGTGGGCGCGGGGTGTAGGCTAGGGAAGGATGAGCGGAGAATCGGGGCGGGTCGTGGCGTCCGGGGGCCTCGCCAGCCGCGTGACAAGGAGAGCATCCAGGCCCGACGGCAATTCCACTGCCACTTTCCCAGCTGCGACAAGGCGTTTACGGAGAGGCGAAACCTTTCCCAGCACCTCAAGACGGGGCACAGCGACATACGACCCTTCTTCTGCGTCGTCGAAGGGTGCAACAAGTCTTTCAAGTACAAGTGCGTGCTGGATAAGCACCAGGAGTCTTGCTACATGGGGCCCGCGCAGTCATTGGTGGGCCTACCGCACGGCTTGGCGGAGATCATCTCTCGTGAGCGCAATCAGCCCCCTCCGGAGGCCATGGTGCAACAGCAACTGAGCTTGCGTTGCCGCAGGACAACCACCTTATCCAAGGCCACAATCCAAGCGCTGCATACGTTGGATCGCTCGTCCGCTCTCTATCGCAGCCTGCTATTGGATGTCATTATTGGGATAGTGAGGTAAAAGAGAGGGGGGAGAGGGGGGAGGCGAGGAAGAATGGAAGAACTACAAACGGTATTACAGACTTTGTAAGGTGATGCGAGAGAGGAAAGGAATGAGACACATAAAAGGAAAATGATGGAAGATGTTGATAGATGCAAAGCAAACGCTTTTGAGAGCGAGAAACGGAAAAGAAACGAAACTAAGCAGATGCTTTTGTCGACTTTCTCTTCCCTTTCTCAGGACTACTCTCATGCAGCTTGCCACCCTTGACGGCTTCTGTAAATGGAGATGCGATTGTTTTTCCTTTACATGATCACCCTCCTGCATTTCCTAGAATCAGATCACTGACCCCCTCACGTAAATTTATTTATTGATATTCAATCATTGATTTTAGTTTGCCGGGACGCTCACCTGCCGGTTTATCTCGAGCGATTTTCCTCCCCCTTGCTCCAGCTCATCCAGAGTACCTGATGCTCCTGCTAGTGCCTCAGTGGCCGGCAACACCTTTGCTGCCGCTCCGGCTGGTGAAGCTGCCACTGATACCTTCAGCGGCAGGAGGAACGCCTCTTCCTCCCCCAGTTGCACGACGGAGGGAACCATCTCGTTGGCGAGGAAAGTGTAGAGGGCGACGATGAGAATACAAATGATGGGGATGAGCAACAACTGCAGCCACACGCTGGCCATGGTGAAGATGAAAATCGAGACTCCAGAAAAGGCCGGCGCAAACGCCCACATATTGCTGTAGATGAGTGAGACCGCGAAGAAAGATAGCACACTCCCCACCCACACCCACAAGGACCACCCGCACATTGAGCAATTTGCGCGGGGCTGGCGTCGACCCTCATTGGTGGTTACCCAGACAGTAGACTTGGGCAACAAGGCAGGCCGCACGATGGTCTTAAGCTCGAACAAGAGGCGCCAGTTCATGCTGAGAATGAGGACGCTGTACATAGCCAGGCCCAGCACGTAGAAGTCGGTCACGCTGTACACGCCCCCGCCGTCTGGCACGGACCAGATGGTGAAGAAGTAGACCAGAAAGCCATCAAGGAGCGCAGAGAGGATCCACTTGCAAACCTGGAAGGCGTTCAGGTCCAGATTCTTGCGGCCCGACACGTACATGGCGGGATGGGCCATGACATATTTTGCCGGCAGGTCCTGGTCGAAGATACCCAGGGTAAGGATGGGCAAGCCCAGGAAGAAGTTGAAGGCCGAGAGCACAAACTCCTCAAAGATGGAGGTCCCGCAGAAGCCGGCCTCGAAGAGGAAATGAACAGACACATGACAAGGACGATGTTTTTGTAGAAGGAGTAGAGTATGACCTTGGACAGGCGCTGGTAGGACAACCGGCCATAGACCAAAAGGAGGCGCTTCAGAAAGCGGAACTGAGCGATACTGAAATCTGAGGCGTTGACGGCTGTTGTTTAGAGAATGGAAGCGGTGAAGAAGGTTAAAGAGTAAAAGTAAAATATGCGAAAGAAAAAAGTTTCCTTTTCAACAAAACCTCCCTGTCCTCTCACCCTTCCGATACTCTTCTTACCTTGCTGACCCTCGTTCCCGCTGATGTCCACCCCGACGTCCACCCCGACGTCCGCCTCTTGGATCATGTTCACGTCGTTAGCACCATCGCCAATAGCCAAGGCGACTGGCATGGGCGACACTTCTTCCTTGACCAGCCGTACCAACTGCGCCTTCTGCCTGGGGGAGACACGGCATGCAATGACAGCGCACGAATTCTTCATGATCTCGAACATAATTGCCTTGAGCCCTGGGTGGCTGAAGACGTACACCAACGCAGGGCCCTCCATGACGAAGGCGAAATCCGTCACATGAGGATAGGCCCGCGAGAGCCTTCGATGAATGGGCTTGGGCGCCTGTTGCTGCTGGGACTTCTGCTGCTCAGATTGTTTCTTGTCCACCATCATACCCCCCGCTGCCTGGGTGAAGCGCACGTGAATGGAACGGTTGGTGGGAATGACAGCTGGCGCCGTAGGCACGACAGGACCAAGGCTAATAGAAGAGGAAACATGTGACAAGTGCCGCCGGGATGGGGACAAAGAGGCGCCCGACACGGAGCTGTTGTGACGGTGCGAGGCGGCTGCATTTGCCGAGGTGGGCAAATGGGGGTAGTGCTTGAGCATGACGTCTCACGCTGACGCCACGTCTTTGGCGCGATGCCGGTCATTGGAGCAGCTCTGAATGGCTGGCCACTTGCTGGGCTTGGCCTTGGCCTCGTAGAACTCGGCGCTCATCCCCTTCTTGTCAATCACGGCTTTGTACAGACGCGCCAGGCCCGCCTCGATATCAGCCGAGACGCCCGAAGTAAGCTGCAGCAAAAGTTGGCCTTCTTGGGGCACAATGCAGGAGTAGCCAATGTTGATGGCGGTCTCAATCTTGTCACCCGTCAGTACACAGAACTTGATGCCGCCCGTGGCCAAATCGGCAATCGTGTCGGACACGCCATCCTGCAGCTTATCCTCTATGGCTGTCAGCCCCACAATGATCATGTCCTTCTCCAAGTTGTCCGCCACCTTGCTCATCATATCCGCGCGTTCCTTGACTGCCGCCGACGCCTCGCTATAGAAGCAAGCCACTCTGCATACTGGTCCGCTGTCAGGTCCCGATAACCCAACACCAGGGTTCGCAGTCCTTCTTGAGCAAACGTCTTGAGGTGGTCCACCATCTTGACCGCCTCCTCCACACTCCCGCAACTCCCTCGAGGGAGCATGGCCGTGTCGACGCCCTTGCAAAGCAGGCGCACGCGGCCCGCCGCATCACGCACTACGATGCTCATCCGCTTCCGGTCTGAGTAGAACATGTTGACCGCCAGCACCGTCCAGGACTGCGCAGACCCGTTGTTCTTGACGGTTATTTGAGACGTGGTGCGGCCAATGAGCTCGTAGCCGGCCTCCCGTGCAAACTCGACCAGTGCCTTCTCGTCGGGGCTCTCGGCCTGGTAGATGATGGCAGCCCCACTGCCCTCAGCGTTACCCTCGCTGCTCATGACATCGCTCTCAATTACCACCGTGTGACACAGCGCCAGCACCTTGAGGAAGTCGTCGGCCTGCGAGCCGGGCTGCGCGTCGGGGTTGAGGCCCTGGATGTTGATATATGGCAGGGTGGCGTTGGCCTCGGTCATGAGGACGGGCGCCCCGTAGACTTTGCCCTAGATGGAGGCCCGCTTGAAACGCATGACATTCTGTGTGAGGGTGCCTGTCTTGTCGCTAAAGATGTACTCGATCTGTCCCAGGTCAGTGACGATGTTGCTGCGGGCCTTGGCGGGCGTGTCGCTTTCGGCATGATGCATCTCTATGTCGTTGTTGATGAAGTACAGGTGCGCGTACGTACACATCTCCATCGTCACGTACATGCTTATGGGGACTGCATGCACGGAAATTTAGGGAGGGCAATGATGAGCACTTAAAAAAGAGAAAACGACGGCACGTCAGAAAGAAGGGGCTATTTTGAAACCGAAGACACGTACCAAAATTGTTGAAGAGGACGATGAAGGTCAAGAATCCCTGAATAAAGGTGGATCGGGCCGCCATCCATTGCATACCGTCCGGCCTGGCTGTCATAGCCCACTCAGGTGTTACGCCCGGGACGTAGTAGCCCAGGTAGGTCAGGCCGGAGAAGTAGGCTGCTTCGAACTGGAGGAGGAGGAGGGCCGAGATTGTGACAAGCACCACGTCCGTGAGGAAGACCATGTAGATGGCCTTGTTCACCGCCACGTCAATTTTGCTCATTTTAGAGGGGGCATGGCGAGAGTTGCGCTAAGGGAGGGGGGAGAAGGGGAGAAGCAATGTGAGAGGATATATGAATGAATAACATGCCCTCATAAAAAGGAAAGCAGAGCACGCTAACACAATGTTCACTCTATATGTACCTGCAGTTTGGTATCCTTGCCAGTATAAACCACGATACCAACAGCCCAGGCCGTGTTCCGCAGCACCGCGCCGCGCAAGAGCACGTTCTCGTTTTCCACGGGGATGACCTTGTTGAACTCGTCCGCTTGCAATGTGGCGGCATCGGGGGCCGTTTTGGCCTCATGCTGGGGAACGTTAAAGGTACCGCTGAAGGATTCCACACGCCCATTTGGCAACTCGCATTTCACGATCGGTTGGTCGTCTTCGAGGCGCGCGACAATTTCAGCAGGGTCGGCTGGTGGGGGTGCGTCGGTGGGCAAGTAGTTGATGGCGCGGCGGAGCTTCAAGTTCGTTTCGCCGTCGATTGAGTTAGTCTCGATGTAGCAGATGTTCTCTTCCTCGCTGCTGGCCAAAATGACCATGTCGGCAGGCAACGGCTGCTTGTTGCTTACTGTAAGTTCCCACGCGGATGTCGCGCCAGCACACCGTTTCGCTTGTCACAGCCATACCCGACTGCCAGGAGGTGACCTTGGCCCAGGCGGTTGGTCTCGTTGTCGCTGCGGTGCCGCTTAATGTCTGTGGCGGCTTCCTGAATCATGGAGATGCCCAAAACGATTGTCAGAGGAAAGAGCGTTGAGAATGCCGTCAGGGGTGTCTGGAAGATGGTCGTGTACGTCCCCAGTAACATCAAGAAGCCCATGGCCAGGAAGTCCACATTTGCCAGGCGACGGAACTGCTCGAAGATGGACTTGGGCAAGAAGGAGATCACTGTATACTTTGAATTCTTAACCCCATTGTTGCAAAAGAGGACATCCTGCGGCTGCCTTTGTACCTGCGCTGCGCCCAGGCGAGCGATCTGCGCAAGCGAGGGTGGAGGAAGGAAGGGGGGGAAGGGGATAGGTTAGCATGGAAATGAGGAGTTCTCATGGGGCGATATATGGTTGAAAAAGGCCTTACCGGAATCGTGCGTTCCTCTTCCAGCGTGCCCCGTAAGGATAATCGCCTGCTTGCTGCTCGCAACATGACAATCCTGTGTGCGGCGAATTGTTGGGGTTGGGAGGAGTCTTACATTGTTAGTAGGCCCATGAAGTTTGAAAATGCCTGCAGACGATTGCAGCGAGCTAATGTAGACTCCAAGGACATTGGAGAGGACATGCCAGTTCACGGTAAAACAATTACATCCTGACTTGGTGACAAGCAACTGTGGGGGTTCAAGAGGAAACAACAAGGAGAACGCAATAGCAGGGGTGACGCCTTGCTTGAAGTCGTTGGACAAACGGCTGCTTCAGACCCTAAGCACAAGGAAGCCAAGCACAATGCTCCGCAAAGCCCTCGAAAATAACCCCATCTCTTCGCCCCTCCCTCGCTCATACTGACGCCTTACTTATTGTGCCTTCATTTTTTCACTTTCATGTTCCTGTAGTCATGGCCGAGTAGCTACACCAGGGCAGCACGATGACCGGCCCCACGATGACGACAAGGAAGAACATACAGCCGCTGATCGCGACGCCGCGGCCAGACCGCACTACTGTTTTCGTAGTGGACAAGAAGGTTGCACCCCGGGTGATTCGCGAAGTAGCTGGTGGTGGAGTGTGCGGTGGCAGCAGCAGCAGCAGCAGCTGGGCCGGCGAGGTGGTCTGTGGGGGTCCCGTGGCTCAAGTGGCAGTGAGCACGACCAACACAGGGCACAGCTTCCTAGGAGCTTTTTTAGAGTCGGGCATCCTAGAAATTTGGGATGTAGCGGCGCCAGAAGGCGGGTTGTACACTCTGCGGGAAGTGGTGCACTTGCCCGGAGCGTCCAGCGGGGAAGTGACCAGCAGCGGCAGCAGTAGCAGCAGCAGTAGCAAGGGTGACAACAATAACAGTAATAACAATGCGGGCGCCCCATCGGACTGTCTCTTCTCGGGTTCGAGGGGTTTACCCTCAGGTTTATTCTTCTTTGTGACGCGGGAGACTGGGGGCCAATCCGGTGGCAGCAGCGAGCTTTCACGTCTGCATGTCGTCAGAATTCACCCCTCAATTGGTCCACCGACCCTCGGCACACAACGGCTCACAGCTCTGGATGCATCGCGGAAAAAGGTCGCTGTGGTTGCCCTGATGTGCCACGAATCCCAACCTCTGCTGTGCGTGGGCTTTCAAGACGGGGTGCTGCACCTTTACGACGTGAGCGGCGTGGCAGCGGAGAATGACGGCAATGCAGGAGTCGAAGATAAGGCAGTTAGCGCTGCTGCGCGGGGCTTTGTCACAGACAGCAGCAGCAAGCAGGAGGATAGGGAGCATGAAGATGGTAGCGACAGTGACGACGGCCAGGAGCAAGCGTGTGGCACGACAACGACAGGAAAGGCAACTATGTCATTATTCTTGGGCAAATCAGTCCGAAACCTGCTCCTGCCTGTGGCGGCTTTCAAGTTTGGGATTCACGTGCGAGGCGCTCTCTCGTGCATCTGTATGAGTTCTGAGCTCGGACTGATCCTGGCCGGTAGCACGCGAGGAGAGGTCGCGGTCTGGTCCACCAACACGCTCCTTCGAGAGGCTGCGCAGGGAGAGACGGGTGGTGACAACGCGCTGAACTTGTCTGGTGCTGTGTTACCCCTACAGAGCTGCGTGGTCATAGCCACGCCTAGCCCTATCGAGAGTGTAGATCTTCTTAAAGGCACCAACCCATTGGTGTTGGTCAGCGTGCGGGAAGCCAATGTTAACATGGTCGTGACGCGCGCGGCGTTGCTGGCGTTCCTGCCCAAGACTCTTGACGTCGTGCACATGGGGCCGCCCTTGCGGGCTCGGCATCTGGCCTTTCAAAGCCGCAACTCTTGTCTCATACTGTCGGGAGAGAGCAATAATGTGAACAAGCTGCGTGTGAGCGGACTTGCTGATGTTTTGGCCTGCCCTGCGTTTTCCTTGCCGTCACAGTTGGCCGCGATGGGGCCACCCCACCTTGACTGCGGGGCGTTTTTAGCGGGCTCGTGGGGGTGTTCACAGCCGTCTTCTTCGCCTCCCTCTTCATCACCTATACATTCTCCGCTAATCTACTCAATACACTCACGTATGCTTTTATCTGTCCATCAGAACCGCACGAATAGCCTCTCAGCTAGTAGGAAGGGCGGGCTGTCATCAGTTTGCGGGTCATTTACGTTCAAGGCCCTATTGGTTGCTCGACCACTGCACCACCTCCAAAATAAAGGCACAAGCGACAGAGACAACGACGTCCAAGCGGCAGGCGTGCTTCTTCTTCCCACGCATGGGAAAGATTTTTCCGTTCTTTTGAACAGGCTTGGCTTGTCGCCTTCAGTGCCGCTTCTTCCCGGGCTGAGCGAAGACAATGACCAGACATTACTGCTGCCGCATCGCCTCCTCATCAGCCCGGATGGGTCACTGATTGTGGTGCTGCTCAGGATACTGCGGCCCAAGGTGGCCGGGAGCGACATTGTGGACGATGCTCGCGCCCCGCTGGCTTATGTGGTTGTGCGTCAATGTAGCACGGCGAAGGATGGAGGGTCGGTGGAGACAAACAGCGGTGACCAAGAGGCTCCAGTCAGCCTCAGTTTTGTGCACGCAGGCGTGGCAATGGATGCAGCCTTCTTGTCGCCGCGGATCCTGGCATTTCTACAATCTTTTGCTGGCAAATGCGGTGCTGTTGTCAAGACGACCCTGCTACAGGCGAATGGAGATCCCACCGCAGCTACCACTGTATGGGTTATGTCACAACCTGCCGAAGACAGCGACGTGCAATCGGAGGATGGGACGCAAGACTATATCCCTAGACGGCTGTTTAGAGCTGGGGGGAACGGATTTTCAGGTGAAGGGGAAGGATCACTTAGGGTCATGTATGCCCTGGAGCAGAGACAGGCGGGAGGGAAGGGGCGGACCATCTTGACTTGCTCTCGGTTAGGTGGAAAGTTTTCGCCAAGCTTGGTCGGGTCGGCTGTCCTGTTCCTCCGTGAGCAAGAGGTCGTATTAGAGACCGTCAGTCAGACAAGTAATGGCCAGTGCATAGAGGCTGGCTCTGTGATAGCTGTCTTGACGTCTCAACGTCTGTTACTCCTCTCTCCAGAAGTGGCTCTATTGGCCGGCGTGGAAATGACGGTGGCGCCGTGCGGGCTGGCTTGGCTGGGTCCGACCCCGTTGGTTGTCTTTGCAGATGGTCGTGTCTTGTACCTATCTGTTGATTCTGGCGCCGCCGAGCTGCGGCCGGTCTTATCGCTGGACCAAGAACAGGCTGGGGCAGACGTGATACTTGTTGCGGCGTTGCCCGATCGCTTGGTGTATGCGGCGAAGAACGGCACGTCAGGCTCTTTGCGCATCTCCACGCGGGCATTATTGCCTCTCGAACCCCTGCTGGTTGGATTCCTGGCTTGGCCTCGCCTTGTCAAATTACCTATCTTGTCTTTCTCCTCTACGCCTTCCACGCTGTACTCTCCCTCCCCACCGCCACCAGCAGTAGAAGCAGTAACTTCCTCAACATTGCTCACGGCAGCTTTGAGAGCACTTCTGGAATTGTACGGTCCCCTGGTCAAGCAGCGTGGAACACGGTATGCGCTTGGAGAAGGGCCGGGTGTAGATGCAGGTGCCACCGCATGGGCGTGTGCGGCGCTGTCTCGCGCAGGCTTTGGTCAATGGGCGTCAGCACTTGCTGGTGTGGCGGGCCCTTTTCAGCTTGGGGAGGGACAAATGTCCCAGACAACACTCCTAGCTGGACAGTCGCAGGGTCCGAAGGCCTTCCAGCCGCGGCCCTGGATCCCGATGGAAGTCAAGGCTGGGTATGCGGCGCAGAATTCGCAATGGCAGCAGGCAATGTTCGAGGCGATGGGTGACAACATCTCGAAAGGACGAGATGTCGTTCTTCACTCGGACACCACATTGCCCCCACGCTTCCGCCATCGCAGTCGGGTGTTGGCGCTGTTGGGGCAACGCGCATGGCAGGCGGGGCAGGCAGAAGAGGCTTTCCGGCTTTTCGACATGGCGAGCGAGGACGAAAATGCAATGGAGCTGCTGATGTTGCATCTCTTGGGTGGAGGCCCTGTATCAGATGGCTGTGCGCAGCTTCTTCGCGATCTCTGTAAAGCCAAGGCAGAGCCACATTTGCTGGCATGTCTTGGGGAAGCGATTATGACACAGGAGCCAGGAGCGGCAAAGAAAAGGGAGGCTGCGGTGGCTGATTTGGTAGGTGCGAGATTGAGCTCACAGACATTTCCTTTTGACTATCAGCGGCGTCAATATTTGCTTCCTCTTCTATCAGGTGCTGTTCAACAGCTCCCGCGATGGCCGCAAGCCGGCGTCGCGCCTTCTACCACTGCTCCTGCCGTCTTCCCGGTGCCCCCGTCTTCCTCCTCCTCCGTCGGTCGAGGCGGTCCACCGCGTGCCCCTCTAGTACAACGCCTGCTGCTGGACCGTGTGGAAGAATGGCTGGGGCGAGTGGCACCGGAGGGCTTCAAAGAAGAAGTAGCTAGGTTTGGCGAACATGAGCAAGATGCCACCAAGAGGGACGAGGAATGGGTCAAGGGCGTAGGGGAGGGACGGGAGGAGGACAATGTGGTCTTGTATTGGCGGTTTAACGAACCCAGTTCCCTGGCAGATTATTCTATGGCCTCAGAGGTCCCTCTCCGTCTGGCTGGTGACTTGTCACAGTACGCCCATTCCTTGGACCTGGTCATTGGACAATCCGAGTCGCTGTCCTTTGTGAAGTCGACTTGCCCTATCGACCAGGGCGACGACGGCAAAGTGCGTATGGGTATGGACGCCTTCTGGAGCACATCAAACATACCAAATGATAGTTTATCATCCTCCTCGTTGCCCCGCGGTTTGAGAGCCGTCGTGGCCCGGGGTTCTGCCCTAGATGTGGGACCTTACCACGGCCCGCAGGAGCAACCCGGCAGGTGTCGCCTCACGGTGGAACTTTGGATTCAGCGGTCGTCGTCGTCCTCTCCCTCTCCCTGTCCGTCGGGACCCGAAGTCTTGATTACTCGCAAAACTGTGGATAAACAGCCTTTGTGTCTGTGGGGTCTAGGTGTGTCCGCAGAAGGCGCGTTGATGTTTTGGACTGAAGGAAAAGAGGCGCGACTGAGTACGATACCGGGTACCGTGGTGGAAGGAAGTTGGACACACGTTGCCTTTACGCTCGAGATGAAAGGCTCAGGCGGCAAGCAAGCAACGGTGGCCTTGTTTGTGGGGGGCAAGAAAGCTATCTCGACTCAGTCGCTGATCAAATTCCCCTTTCTGAGCGAGAGCCAGCTTCGCCGCACGGTCCTTGAGGTGGGTCCCAACCTCCACGGCCACCGGATGACGGAGCTAAGGCTGTGGGCCTGCGCTCGCAGCGCGGAGGATCTTTATGACAATCGTGAGAGCTACCTTCAACTGGCGGAGAGAAGAAAGAAGCTGGCCTTCAGGATCAAAAGTGATGGCGGTCGAAGCACCAGAAACGAGGGCAGCGACACACGAGAGGCCGCTCCGACGCCACCACCATTACCAATGACAGCAGCCCGGACACACGGAGCATTTGCCCCCTCAACCAAGATGGCTGCTGGCGCGACCTTTTCGATGCGACGGAGAGGGGCTAGACGTGAGGATATCCCCTCCCCAACACCCCTAGATGGACTACGTGGTCTTGGTGGTGAAGGGGCAGGTAGCCTTATAGCCTCTCTTCCAGCCCCCACTGCCAACGGTACGGCTGCTCGGCGACGGCGAGGCAGGATTAGTTCAAAGGATGGGCCTATGGATGGGGCCATCATACCTTCCCCACCTCCGCCAATCCATCCCTCCGTGGATGTCAACACAGACTGGGCAGGTTTTGCGGAGGAGACAGTCTCTACACCCATTTACTCCATGCCGACCACCACCGCACCTCTTGCTGCCCCCGGGCCTGCGCCTCCAATCCTGGGGCTTGACAGGATGTCAACCCCGCCTAAACTGGAGCATCAGTTGCTGCTACTGCCTTCAAAGCTGGACGTCAATCCGGCCAATGTCCTTCGGGATGAGATTGCCGGCTATTTCTCCTTAGGCGGACAGTATTTGTGTTTGCGGGAAATGACAATGTGTACGATGTTGGAAGGTGCGGTCCCTAAAGTCGCTATTGTGGTGCTTACGGTGGCCACTTCAGCGAAACAACTAGCCCGCCGCGACCGCTATCCTTTTCAGGCCGAGAGCGCTATCTTGGTGGGAGGCTTGTCGTCGCCCTCTTCCGCGTCGTCCCCGCCGTCATCGCTTCGCTCTCCTATGATTGCTTGCTACACTGTGGCAGGGACAACCACGACGACGAATGGAGGGAAATTAATGCAGCCACAAGCAGGCGTGCTGCAAGTGTACGACCTGATGCAGCGGAGGGGTGTGGCTCGACAACCTGTCCAGACGCGGGTACTCTTCTGGCGCTGGATTTCTCGGGGTGTGGTCGCTTTGGTGACGCCCCGAGCCGTCTTTCTCTGGACTGTGGGCGTGGAATGCGGGCCCTCCAGTGTCCCGACCAAGACATTTGACCGACGTGACCTCGCCCTTTCGGGTACCAGCGCCAATGTTCGCGACTATCACCACGCGGCGGGCGGGGAGTGGGGTGTACTGACGACCGTGAATGGTGACGGAGCGCTGTTGACCGTTCAATTTCATTACATTGGGAGCGACAAAGTGATCGTAGAGTCCGGCACAGAATTGATCAGTGCCAATGTGGGAAAGTGCGACGGGGGAGTTGATCAAGGGAATAGAAGGGGCCAAGTGTACTTTGTCCTGCTCCGTCGCTGCCCAGAGCTCAGCGTGGATTTATGCGTTGAGGAAGGAAAAGAAAACGAGCGGGAAGGGTGTAATCCCCGCTTGGTCAGACTGGCCCGTTTGCCATTGCCGTCGGCGCCTGCATCTTTGTCTGAGACGTGGCGTGCCTGGGTGCTCTTCCCACCGGGTCGCACTGACATGGTCGTTCTTTTGTTTCCGGCCGGCGGACTCCTCTATACCTGCTGTCCTGCTACGCACCAAGTGCAGGCTCGGGGCTCCGTCTTTCCTGAAAAACAAGCAGGCGCGGTCCTGGATGTGTCCTGGGACGCGGTGAGCGGAGACATGTTGGTGTTGGAGGCGGAACAATTGGCTGTTTTTAGGGTTAGCAACTTGTGATGTGTTTATAGCAAGGTATATAAAATTTTGGGGGGGAGGTATAGAAAACCCAAACTAAGAGTAAGTTGTGCACGTTCAACCTGCTCTGTTCTTTAGTATTTTAACGGGCGCTCTCTCTCTACTTTGACTCAGACGCAAAGGCTTCCAAGGCGGTTGCCACAGGTCGACTCTCCTGTGCATCGGAAGAGAAAAGAAGGTTCTCGTCGGCTTCCTCGTCCTTACTGGGTAGTGGACAGTCGTGAGTAACGGGTTTCGGTACCGACTGCGAGGAGGACGACAACGACACCACCACCTCCGTTTCCTCGACTTCGTCTCGCTCCGCTTTTCCGCTATTAGCCGTGCCCTTGACCGATGTCGTTTTTTGCCGGGCAATGGCCTTGAGGATGAGCTGCTTGGTGGCAATGCGATGCCTCTGGATAGCGACCGGATCCTCCGTTTTAGAGGATGCCTTAAGGCTCGTTTTGCAAAACGTATGCTGCGGCGGGAATGCCGGCAAAAAGCTTGGCACGTAAGGTGGCCGCATTCCCCTTCCCTCCCCGCTTGCTGCTGCTCCTGCTCCATTTTTCACGCCGCCGCCGCTGGGACACATAACCTCCCTATCCTCCTCGACGGGCAGCGCCCGCCTAAGGCCATCATTCGGGGCGACACCCGTCCCACTGCTTCCGCTACGCACGGGAAAGGGCGGAATGTGTGTATGGAATGGCTGATACCATTGGAAGGCTTCGGGTTGGTCCAGTTGCGTCACATCCCCCCGAAACGCAAAGCCCCGCAGGGCCCGCCAATCGAGTTCGTACCGGTCCCGCCCTGCCTCTTGCTGGGGTTCCTCCAATGCCGCCAGCACGTCCAGCAACGTGACGCGCGTGCGGCCACCGGACTCGGCCTTCGTCTGCGCCTCCGTACCCACCGCTACGATGAAGTCCCGGACCAAGTCTGTAAGAGCATCCAGGACGGATGGGTAAGTGTGCTTGCACCCTACGGCCAGCGCTGCTTGTGCCACGGCTTGTCGCGTCACGGCGAGCGCAAACGCGTCGGCGGCCCCGCGTTGGCGTTTTTGTTGTGCTTGTGGCTGCGGCGGCGGTTGGGAGCATGAGGTGGAGGTGGCCGGTGCGACGGATGGAAGGGGGAGAGGAGCCATGATGGTTGCGCGGAAGGCAGCGTGTGTGTAGAAGCTGAGCGCGCGGCCTGTGTGGAGTGACTTTGTGAAGTGTGAGTGAGATAGATGAGTCCAGCCTACATGCGTTAGGCCATACTTATTCACCATTTCTATCCAGTCACATTTGAGAGGGTGGTCCCAGACCGGAGCTGCTACCACTGTGAAAACCGATGGCCTTCCCTCAAGAGCACGAAGAGCAGCGTGCTGAGGATGAGAGGAGAGGCCTAGGGGCCAGGGGCACCCCGTGTCGGTTCAGTGCTGGTTCAATAGTAGAACCAGAGAGCAAAGTAAAGACAGTACTTGAAATTGCCCTCTTGTTGCCTGGTCGTTTGGTCGTTCCAACTTAGCGAGTCCGTGCATGATGTTTCTCGTGATGGGACGACAAAAAACTGACTCTTCTTTTTGCCTCTTCCAAAAAATCAATGCAATACCGCGACAAAACACGTCCTCTCACACCATGCACCAAGAAGAAGGGTGGGTGTCGCAAGAGAGAGTCAGTAGTCCCTCTTCCCGTGACAGCAAACAACTGCAAGCGAGTCCCAAAGCCGTCTTTCCCAACGAAAAGGTAAGTCAAGAGAAATATATCGAAGTATTGGACTGTTTGATCAAATTTTGGTGGGCGTGCTTATAACCATCGACATATCTGGCGGATGAAACACTGTGGAGCCGGGGAGGGGATTGTCATAAAGCAGGTCAAGCAGACCAACCTCATACCCCCCTTATACGATAAGAATATGTTTGATTGTTAGATAGCTCTCAAAAAGGTGGACGGGAAAGGCACCCATTATATTGGAAAAGGCACCCATATATTGGATTGCTTTGATTTTGTCATCCGGGGAGGGTCGCCAACGATAATCACTGAGAAGGCCGGCAAACCCTGCTTCTATCAGTGTCTTGAGAATGGTGGAGCGAGTCGTGCCCTCCCGTGCAGGAGAGCTAAGAGCTCCAGCGCATCAAAGCCGGCTGTTTCGGAAATACTACTGGTCGAAGGATCTCGTGGGGGATGTCGACCGTAGGCCTCGGCGTTGACGAGTACCAGGCATGTGCGGAGCTCATCGAGCAACTATCACCCAGGGCGTGTGGTATGGCGAGGTATGTGGCTTGGTATTATGAGTCGCAACCCGATTTTACCCCACTGTTCACCTTCCATGACCAAAAACAAGCAGAAAGACAGAGAAAGGACGGAAAAGTATGAAAGGAAGAAATAGAGAGAAAAGAAAGAGAGAGAGAAGAGAGACAAGGGAGGGGAAAAGAGAATGAGAACAGCGAAAACAAACAAGATAAGACCTCCTCCCCACTTGGATTGCGATGACAGCACCAACCCCAGAGATAAACCCACGTCGCTTACCACCGACAAATGCCAGAGAAACATCGCCGAGAAAACATACTGTATGGGACACCCCTCACCAAAAGAAACAGCAGAAAAAAGAGGTCTCCGTGAGATCACCGCACCGACTCGCCAACGCCGGCTCCTGTCCCGGTGGGGGGGGGCTCAATGCAACGTCTCCTTCCTCCCCTCCCACCATTCCTCCATTTCACCTCTTGTTGTCAAGTCTTGTGGACAATATGACCTCTCGATCGCAACGCTTCACCTTCCCTTACCACTGAGGGACACACCAACCCGAATTACTGGCCTGGCACATTTGTTTTGACATGACTTGTTCCCGAGGCATAGAGCGAGAGAAGTGGCAGGCGTCCGCGAAAGCAAGACCCTCACCCACCCGGATGCCTGCCTGTCTGCTGCCTTGCTTTGACACAAGACAGTACTCGCTTCCAGATAGCCAATCAAAAGCCGCGGTTTTAACCTCACTCTCATCCTCCACCATATCTTTTACCAGAGTGATACAGAAGGCAGGCCGATTCGCGTTCGCCGTGTGCCGAGCGAGACGCGTGCAGTGAGTGTGAGCATCCTTTCTAAGAAGGGGCGGATTCCTTACTTGATATCATGGAGGAGGACATAGCCGCCGGGACCACAATCAGCACTGTGGGGGGCGAAGCTCCTACGATGGCGGCGATGACAACGATGACGGAAGAGGAAGAGGAGGAGGGGGAGGAGGCGGAGGTTGAGATGGTGTTCGACTCGGCAGAAGAGACCGAAGATGAGGAGGTCGTTGCTCCCCCACCGGCGCCGGTGCAACCAACTTCGCCTTCCGTGAATAAGGAGGATGGCAGCAGCAACAGCAACAGCAGCAACAGCAGCAGCAGCAGCAG
>AFGO01000360.1:0-26157 GCA_004335405.1 Nannochloropsis granulata CCMP529
TCCTTTCCCTCCCCCCCCCACGCACAGCATCAACAAACCCGATGTCCGCTTCGTCATCCATTTCTCTATTCCCAAGTCCATCGAGAACTACCTCCAAGAATCTGGCCGCGCAGGCCGTGACGGTCAGACCAGCAGTTGTCTCCTCCTCTATCGTGCCTCGGACGTTGTCCGACAAGCGTCTTTGGTAATCCTCGAGAGGGTGGGTCTGCAGAAACTCCGTACGGTGGTGGAGTACGCCCAGCTCTCCGGGCGCGTATGCCGTCGGATTCCGATCGCTAGGGCCTTGGGCGAAGGAGAGTTGATCCCACAAGAGGCGTGTCAAGGCCATTGTGACGTGTGCAGTGGAGAGGTGAGGAAGAAGACGGTGAATGTGACGAGGGCGACGTTAGGATTGATTAAACAGCTGAGGGGATTGGCGGCGAAGGAAAAGAGGTGCACGCATCGACAGCTAGCAGACTTGTGGTTGAAAGAGGCGAGGAAGGGAAGGAGGGCTGCAGTGGCGTCTAAAAAGAAAAAACGGAAGAAGACGACGGGTGGGGGGGAGGAGGGAGAGGGGGGGGAGGAGAGAGATGAGGAGGAGGAGGGAGAGGAGGAGGAGGAGGGAGAGGAGGAAGGGAGTGAGAAGGTCTTGCAGGATAAAGAGAACGTGGAGTTGTTGTTGAATCAGCTGGTGGTTGAGTCCGTCTTAGGGGAGGACTATCATGCGACGGCTTACTCGATTAATGCTTATGTGGTGGTGGGGTACCGGGCGGCAGTGGTGGAGAGGGGGGAGATGCAGGTCTGGATGGAGGTGGACGTGTCGTCCTCCTCCTCCTCCTCGGCCTCGTCATTGGCGGCGTCTGCGGTGGGGGCGTGGAAGGATGGTGGGGATGGACGGAGGGGAGGAGGAGAAGGCGGAGAAGGAACGAAGGTCAAGAAGCGGAAGGCAGAGCCCAGGGCTGCGACAGCTGCTGCTGCTGCTGCTGCTACCTTGTGGGCCAAAAAGGTGGAGGAGGTGGTGGAAATCTTGTCCGACACCGAACAAGAGGAGATGGAGCAAAAGGAAGAGAAAGAGGGGAGGGGAGATAAGGAGGATACGGAGGAGGAAGACGAGGAGGAGCTGAGATGGGTGGGTGTCAATCAGGAGGAAGAGGATGACGAAGAGGGGGAGGACGTGGAGATTATTGACGACAAGGGAAAGGGGAAAAAAAAACGATGACCGAGGTTTCCGAAGGCGAAGAGCATCAAGATGGGGAGAAGAAAGAAATGATGATGATGATGATGATGATGATGATGAAGAAGTCGAAAAATAAGCTGAAGAACTTGAAGAACGAGAAAAATAAAGAGGAGGAGGAGGAGGAGGACGACGACGAGAGTGCTGAGGAGGAGGAGTTTGACTTCGTTTGCTCTTCGTGAAATATAGAGCAGGAAGGGGGTGGGTAACCCCCAACAAATGTGTCAGTAGCAACAGCAACAGAACGAATGCGAGACAAGAATTGCATGGGAGAGAGATCCACTTGTACAAAAGAGAAACCTGTAAATAAATATCTGTAGATCGGCCCTGATCATCACCACATACACGCATGCAAATCCAGCATTAACGCATAACGGGGAAACGTCTTGCCTCATTCCTACTCATTCATTCGTAGTCTTGCTTATGCGGCCTGTTTCTCTCACACCTCAAAGTAGCTTTCTATCGCGATTCCGGTCTAATCTGTCGCGATTTCGTTTTAATCTACCTACCTGCACAAATACTCCCTTCTCTCCCTTGTTTGCTCCTTCCCTTTATTCAGTATCTTACATGGTTTCAAACTGCTGTGTATGGCAAAGGGGCAGGACGACTGAGTGCGCTACTCGAACCAACAGTCGATCTCATATTCTTTAAATAATGCTGTTCCCCAAGGCTGATGAAATCAACCCCACCGCCATATCCACCGTCCTCTCATCCCCCCCCGCAATTGTCAATGACGGGTTCACCTCCACTAAATCAATCGATGCCAAACACCCCGAATGCGCCACTTCCTCACAGATATAATAAGCCTCCCGATAGCTAAGCCCGCCCGCCACGCGCGTCCCTGTAGAGGGAGCATAGAGAGGGTCCACTGCATCAATATCAAAACTCAAGTGCAACGGCCGCTCGCTTCGATCTAGGAGATGGTCGAGAACCATCTCCATGACCTTGCCGATCCCATGCTTGTCTACCTCATGCATGCTATAAGCTTTTATCCCTAAGCTACGAATGAACGCTTTCTCGCCTGCGTCCAAATCACGCAGCCCCACATAAGCCAAACGCGTCGGTAGCAACATAGGCACATTTTCCTCGTCTAACCAATGGAATCCCTGCATCGCGCGGGCCTTATCCAAGCCCATCAAGAAGCTGAGCACCATTCCATGCAAGTGACCAGTTTCTGAGATCTGAGGACTATTTATGTCCGCGTGCGCATCTACCCAAATAACAGCCGTCTCGGGCCGAGCCTTGAGCGCCCCCGCTACTGAGCCGACACCGATACTGTGATCACCACCCAGCGTAAGCACCAGTTTTCCTTGCTCTGCGTGGGCATGCGCAGCTTCGTACAAAATACGATTGGCATGCCCTACTAACTCTGCCCGCTTCTGAGAGCCATGCGCCGCGTCCGCCAATTCACCTTGCAATCCGCTCCGTCGTTCAAAGTCCAAATCGCCCAGATCCTCCACGGCCCACGCATCTTGCTGCAGCCGTTGCACCAAACCACGGTTACGAATGAAGGTGGGGCCGCGGTCGACGCCCAGCAAGGGCTGCCCGTCCGCGAGGGGTGCTCCAATCACGGCCACTTTGCGGGGTTCCGTCACGTAGCGCGAAAATGTTGTGGGGGGCAAGGGGCGGGGGCCGGTCACCATGGCGACGCCTCGCTTGCTATGGCTGGCGGCAGCAGCGGCGGCGGCCAAGCTCCTTGCGGACCGCATTTGTTTTTCTTTATCTTGTTGTTTTGTCTTGGTTAGGCCGTGCTTGACCTCCTCCCCTATCACACGCTGCTACCTTGCTTCTTCTTCGCTCGCGTCGCTTGATTGCTCCTGTTTCTGTCGCCTGAACTTTTTTTGTTGTGCCACGGATACATGAACGCGGTGAGCTTGTTGTGATGAGAAGAACGCGGACCAATCATCCATTTGTGGAGGGTATGGGGGGGTTGGTGCCCTTAGTGCGATTGTCCTGAAGATCCGTTGCCGTGCTCGCCCCTCGCTCGCATCGCCTTTTCTCATGTTCCGTAGACCCCGCCTCAGCCTAACCATCCTCCAAAACTACCTATCTACCCGTTCCGACAGAAACAGGACACATCTATTCGAATGGCTGCGACACGGGAGTCCTAGTGTTGCAAACTGTGTGCAGCCTTCCGACCTCCACCCTCTCCAGCCATGAAGACACGGGCTGATGAGTTGACCCAGCAAGACGTGGAGCGCATTCGAGAGGAGCTGCTCAAGTTTGAGAAGGAGTTCGTGGTGCAGAATGGTCGGAAGCCCCGCAAAGAAGATCTCATGGCCCTGGACGAGGACGGTGATGCCCAGCGCTCGAGTCGCATCTACGAGTACTACATTCTGTACGCCCAGTGGAAGAAACTTCAGCAACAGCCACCGCCACCACCGAAGGAAACGAAAACAACAGCAAAAGATGCCATCACCTCCCTAACCAAATCTGTTGCATCTGGACCAGCGGCAGCGGCGCTTCGAGCGGTGGCACTGGCACCCAAGTATCACCATGCAGGCCCCCAACGAAAATTGACGGTCCGGCAACGATGGGAGCAACAGAGATTGCAAGAAGCAGCGGAGCACGAGCGTAAAGCCAGCGGGCAAGCGGCCACTTCCCCGGCTGTTTCCTCGGCACTGTCTTCCTCGTCGAGAGTATCGTCATCAAGCGGCACCACTGCTGCTTCCGTTATCTTATGCTCGCCCGACCGAGTCACCGCCCCACCCGGAAGCCGGCATATACCAGCAGAAGAGCCATCAACGGATGCAGTCACAGAAATGCCCGCGCGAGGATTGAGCCACGCGCTGGGAAGAGGGGGAGGGGTCAGCCTTGCGGCGGCTATGCGAGAGCTTAAGAAGAGCTCCTCCTCCACCACTTCCTCCTCCCTCGACACCAAGAAGCGGACACCCGGTGGTGGCGGGTTGGCAGCACCTTCCAGGGCCAAGCCTGGCGTGGGGGTAAATGGCGGTGATGGACAAATTAAAGGAGGCAGCAGCAGCAGCAGCAATGCCTTGACAATGCGAAACACCACTCTACCTTCAGCCCAGGCGGGTATCCCCGCCCCTCTTCCTGCTGCTTCGTCCTCCCTTGCGTCCTTTAAGCTCCGACGGCCCCCGTTAGCTGTCACCACCACTCGGGTAATTAACGTAGCGGCGGCATCGGCAGCAGTGGGTGCTACTCCTCCTCCTCCTCCCACCAGCAGCGTCGTCCTAGGAAGTAAACGATGGACCGAAGAAGCAAATGCGGCTGATGGCATCCGCACCGCCACCACCATAGCTAGCAGCAGCAGTAGCAACAACAGCAATAACAGTAGTAGCAGCAGCAGCAGCAGCAGCAGCAGCAGCAGCAAGAACCAGTAAGAATGGAAGAATGTTTCCGACCGCTGCTGCGAAAGCTCATATTTCTTTGGGCGCCAAGACCAATCAAGGGTTTTTGTCACGTGGCGCCGCGTGGAGGGATCGGGTAGCAAGTCTGACCGAGGCGGAGATGGAGGAAGGGAAGGATAAGAATACGGGAAGTGTGTGTCTGCCTTTGCTTGAGGTGAAGAGCGAGGAAGAGGAGGAAGTAGAAGAGGAGGAGGAGGTTAGGTTTGCCAAGGCAGCGGAGGCGATGGAGATCGATGAGGGCGAGGAGGAGGAATCGAAGGAGGATGGGAATGAGGCTGATGCTTCTAGAATCACGTCCGATTTGGACGAGAGCGGGGCTAAGGCTTCAGCAGACGATGAAGTCGACGAAAACGACAACATGGTTGTCAAGACTACTCGCAGCAGCAAAACGGCAACAGCAGCAGCCTCAGCAGCAGCAACAGCAGCAAGTACCCTTCCCCCATCCACCACGGCGACCAAGAAGCGAGCTGCTGCAGCAGCTCCAACAGCAGCAGCACTCAAAGACGATCCACTCTCTGTAGTGCCAGTTGTAGTAGCAGCAGCCCCGTCCCTCCCGAAACCCAAGCCCAGACAAAAACAACTCAAACCAGGCGAGATAAGCGACAACTTTATCGCTCTCAACCTCAAGCGGAAAGGAACGGCCAAAAATCGCAAGGTCAAATCTGCCAAGTCCCTCGCACGTCGACAGGCATGGATCGAACAACGCCAGGAGTACGCCTCTAATAAGGGCGGCGGAGCAAATGGTGGGAAGCGCGGCGGGGGGAATCGAACGTCACGCCCCGGGCGAGCAGCGGACCCTCTTGATGTGTGCTTGGACGTACTAGAAGGTTTTGGCAAGGTGGGGGAGAAAGACGCAGTGAAGGAAAGTATGGTGGCTCGGGCGTTGGAAGAGGTGTCGCAGCTTCGTAGCAAGGACATAAGGGAGGTGCGTGATCCGGTTTTGAAGGCCTTGGCGCCTAAATGTGCACACCATCATCAACCGTCTCGCTTGTTGAGAGTAAAGAAGTCAGGCCCGAACAAGGGGAGGAGATTTTATACGTGTAGTTTTCCGAGGGGGGAGGAGTGTGGGTTCTTTATGTGGGTGGAGGATAACCCTGTCTTGGTCGCTGCAGAGATTGGGTCTCCTTCTGTTTTGTCTTTGCCTTCTATTGGGAAGGAGGAGGACGCGGACTGGGCGGAGCGGCAGATCGAGGGATGGAAGGCCAGGTTTAACAAGATGACGATTCCTGAGTTGAAGGACGAGGCGAAGCGACGGGGGCTGGCGCTGAGTGGGACGAAGAAGGTGCTCGTAGCTCGATTGATGGAGGGGTTGGAAGAGGCGGTGGTCGCACCTGGAGCTGGTGAGGGACAGGAGGAAGACGACGAGAAGGAGGAGGAAGAGGAAGAGGGAAGCGAGGAAGGCGACGACGAGGCCTCGGAATGTGATTCGGATGATGAGGATTGGGAGCTTGACGTAATTGAGGCGGCCGTGGAGGGGTGTCTGGAGGTGGCGGAAGAAGAGCGTGAGAAGCTACCACTGCCTGTTAGAAGTGGTGACGAGGAGGAGGAGGAGGAGGAGGAAGATGGAGCTACCGCTGAAGCTGTCGATGCTGTTCGGCCTGGGAGGAAACGTCGTCGTATCCAGTCGGACAACTCCTCGAGTGAAATTGAAGATGAAGAAGCGATGGACGAAGGGGAGAAAGAGGCTTGCGACAGCGACAGCGACAGCGATGAGGACGAGGAGAAGACGCCTGCCCCGAAGAAAGGCCGCAAGACGCCATCAAAAGCAGAATCACCACCGACCAAATCAAAACCCGCCAGTAAGGTAAAAAAGGCTGGTTCCTGCCAACCTGTCATGCGTGGGCTTGCAGCCCTTCCCGCGCCAGTGTCAGGGCCAGGAGGTAAATTCACAGAGAAGATGGCACGCGAGACATTGCAAGGCATCTTTGGGTATGAGAATTTTAGACCTGGTCAGTTGTGGGCAATCCAACGTGCGTTGGCGGGGGAACGTTCCTTGCTCATGCTCCCGACGGGCGCAGGGAAGAGTCTGTGTTATCAAATGGCGGCGGCGTGTGCACCTGTGGGGTCGCTGGTTGTGGTGGTCTCCCCTCTCATCTCTTTGATGGTCGATCAGTTGACACATCTCCCTCCCCAGGTGCCTGGGGCGTGTTTAGCAGGAAATTTAAGCATGAGGGAGCTGGCGAGGATAATTCGGGATCTACGAAATGGCCGGTTGAGAGTCTTATTTGTCTCGCCTGAAAAGCTCTGTAGTCCCTCATTTCGACGGCTGGTAGGGGAGGATGTAGCGAGGAGAGGAGGCGCTCCGTTTCCACCCGTCTCCCTGGTGTGCATTGACGAAGCACACTGTATCTCCCAATGGTCCCATAATTTTCGCCCGGCCTTCCTGCGCCTGGGCCGCAACATCGAGACCTTGCTCAAGCCCCGCGCCCTCCTTGCCATGACTGCCACTGCCGACCCAGACGTAATGAATGATATTTGCGCACGGCTCCGCATTCCCCCGACAGAGGGGGTGCTTTTGCAGCCTTGGCGTCGTCACAATCTCCGTTTGCGTGTAGAACTTCTAGACGGGGATGCCCAGCTCAAGCGCCAACGTATCCTGGATCTGCTCTCCCGCCCACCCTACGATCGCGGCTCAGTCATTGTTTACGTTCGGCAGCAGCGGGACGCCGAGGTGTTGAAAGAATTTCTCGTTTCGCAAGGGCAGCCAGCCATAGCTTACCATGCTGGTATGGATCTGAAGCACCGCGCTTCGGCTCAAAGTGCGTGGATGCGACGGCGGGGCATGGGCGTGGGCGGGCATGCGCGCGTGTGTGTCGCGACGATTGCTTTTGGGTTAGGGGTGGATAAGGGGGACGTGCGAGCTGTGTTACACTACGAAATGCCCAAGAGCATTGAGAATCTGGTGCAGGAGACGGGCCGCGCAGGTCGGGATGGGAAGGAAGCATGGTGTCCAACGTTGCTTTCTCAGGACGATTTTTGGCGGCAGCATAGCCTTGCTCATTCGGATGGGGTTACAGTCTTGCAGCTTCGGGGGCTATTGGAGACGCTGGCCTCGCTGGCAGTAGTAGCGAAGGCCATGCCCAAAGCTCAGAATCGTGGTGATGGGAAGGGGGGAGGGAAGGAAGGGTGGGGTGAGGGAGGGGTGCAGATGGCTGTGGATATCAAGTGTACCTCTATCGCGTTGGATATGCGGGAGGAAGTGCTCGAGACTGCTTTGGTACTGATGGAGCTCCCGCCCTTTTCCATGCTCACCCTCCACGGGACAGTGCAAGATGAATTCCAGGTCGTTTTCCGCAAGCGGCAGGCGAGTGTGCTCCGCAAGAGCGAGGCCGTGATCGACACATTACTGAACGTGGGAACGCCCTCCGCGGATCTATTTGAGCGGACAGGTGATACATTTGGGGCCAGCTACGGGTATGGCTCAGCAGCATGCTCCCTGGTCCGCCTTGCTAGCGCCATGGGGCCTGATTGGAAACCACACGATGTCGTGAAGGAGCTGATGAGGCTACAGGCCGTGGGCGAGCTCCAATTTACGGCTGCTGCCAAGCCTCATTTTCATTTGACCCTCCTTCCTCCCCCTTTGTCAATCACATCCACATCCACCGAGGGAGACGAAGCAGCGCCTGCAGCAGCTGCAGCAGCAAGCAGCACACCCTTCTCCCCCAAGCGAATTGGAGAGGTGGTTGCAGCCTTGGCTGAACGCATGGCAGCAATTGAAGTGACCAGCGTCAAGAAGGTCGAGCAAGTCTACAGCGTGCTCCGCGCGGCCGCGGGGGCCCCGGACGAGGAAGGGCAGGAGGCACAAACCCTCAAGCTGATCGATGCCTACTTCGCCAAGAAAGACTTACCTTTACCCTTGAACCTTCCTATGCCGTTCGCGCCTGCCATCCCATCTCAGGTACAAGTGGTCATGCGGAGAGATGCTAATACCCTGCTGTTGGATCCCCGCCTCGTCCTGCTGTTGCAGCAGGTGGTGGGCCGTAGTCGTCGTCCAGGCGCACCGACTAATGCAAATTTGGAGATGGAATTAAGGTTGTACAAGGCTAGATTGGTGACGAGGGTTTTCCATGGGATTGGCAGTCCAAGGCTGCCGTTGATGGAGTGGAGGGAAAGTCCGTTTTGGGGGAAGCATTGTCAGTACAAGTTCGAGGATGTGGAAAGTGCCTTGAGCGTGGGAGAAGGGTAGTCGCGGGGAGGTCCCTAATGATGAGATGCAGTTAAGTGGCCGTTTGAACAAGGAGACGTTGAAGGAGGAAGAATGTCGGAGCAATAGATTTGGGGTCATGTTATGCGGAAGTAGTGTGCAGTAAAACTGCGTGCAAGGCAATGCTTAGTTTAAAAAGAAAGCAAGAATGAAATGAATGCAATAATATTTATGGTCGTACGTCGCAAAAAGAAAGCAGCATCCAAAGGAAATGAGATGAAGAGCATAGCCAAAGAGTGTAAGAGGTGCGTTTCATTTTTTCCTTTGTAGATAATTTTAGATAATATGTAACTCGATCATTTCATGGTTGTATATACACGTCATGTTCATCACCGCGGTGGCGTGGAACCGTCAGCCTGATCTGTACTCCTCCGTTCTTGATCTTCAAGAATAGCAGCAAGAGCGGCCGGGATGCGCACTTCCATCCGCCGTCGGTATGGGTCCCAAGCAACAATGAGAGGCGTGTAAGGAATCTCCTTTCCAAGCACCACCATCGAAATGTCTTCCTCCACGCGTTGCTGCTCCTCGTCTCGAACGCGGCCCTCAAGCCCCCTTCCCTCCTCCTCGACAATGGTGCTTAAGAGCGCACGAAGCACCGTAGTGGTAAGTCGTCGTAAGCCCGGATGGCCGGCGCCAGACTCAGTGGCATGCGGCTCTCCCAAACGCGCCAACAGGTAAGCACGTGCCTGCTCCGCGCGGCGGCCAACGGCACAGGCGCGGAAAGATTCAATCACACCTGCAGGACCCACTTTGAACAAGCAAGGGCCGCCTTGACGATCATATCCTACTACAAGCAAATCCAACGCGTACGGCACGATGCGATGTCGCTCCGTGTCGTACACATCTTGCGCAAGCAGCGTCACCAGCCGGCCCACGCGCAAAGGGAACTCATGCACGTACCGATGCGCCAAACATTCACGTCGCGCGACTTCCACCAGGGCCAGTACATCAGTTGCAAGGCCTGTTCCCGCCAAAGCTACGTGAGCGTCCCCACGCCAGAGCCCTAAAGCGGCTTGCTGCGCTGCGGGTGCCTGTCGTCGCGATGTCCGGGGAGTCCAGCTGGCCAGCACGGCCAAATCCCCACCCACAGCCCCGACCGCCGCACCACCTTTCTTCGTAGCCTCGAGGGCGTACTCCAGCTGGAGGACTCGACCTTTGGGGTCGTAAATGCGCGTAGAAAAGGCGTCATAAAAGACACTTGGTGCCGGGCCGGCTGGGCCGCTCGGTGCCGTGAGGGAAGCCATCGTTGTGCTGGGAAGGAGCGAGAAGAAAAAGGGAGGAAGGAGGGCCCAGAGCAGGACACATTGCTGCCGCCTTAATGGAGGTCTTGCCATGTTAGGGGAGCGGAGACTGAGTTTAAAAGGGGCCCTGTGTGATATATGTTGGTTTGGGTTGGGTTGGTGAGTGGAAACCTCCCCACCTCATCACCCTCCACACCCTTCCTTCTCCATGTTGGTGTTGAGAGCCGAGAACGCCGAGTTTTAATCTCTTTATTGACCAGCCTCGACGACTTGCGCTTGCCGACACACTGTCCTTCGAAGTAGAGCTGGGGTGCTGTGCGCACTTGTCTTACTGCAGCCGGGATGACGAACCGTTGCCTCGAATTTCGGCGACTGCCGCTGCAAAACACCCTTTTCCTTCACACAACAATACCATACACTCAATACACCTTCCCATCTCCTCCACACTAAGCAATAAGACAGCATTTTCCAGTAGAGGAGGGCCATGAGCTTCTCCTTTGGTGGAGGCGGGGCCGGCGGTGGAACGGTGCAGCAACAACCACCCACGGGAAGCGGTCTCTTTGGTGGTGCTGTTGCTGCCCCGCAACCACCACAGGCAGTACCGACTTCATCTCAGCCACAAGCACCTCAAACGACCAGCTTCAGCTTTGGAAGTAGCGCAGCACCGGCATCGGCACCAGTGTCAAGCACGAACCATTTTGGGGCAGCGCCGGCAGCCGCGGCACCATTAGCAGCACCAGCGCCTGCCCCAGCCCCTGCTCCCGGCGGCCTCTTCGGTGCTGCGTCACCGTCTCAGGAGCAACAACCTCCGCAGCAACAGCCGCAGCAACAGCAACAGCAACAGCCCACATCGTCAGCGCTCACCCCTGCGCTCGCGTCCTCCCTGCCTTTTTCCTTTGGTGGACTGGCCTCCGCGGCTGGAGCGGGAGCGACGACACCGGCAACCGCCCCTGCGACAAGCAGCACAGCTGTGGCCACATCCAGCACTTCGGGTTCTGCAAAGGCCTCCAGTCAGTCTGTCGTGCCACGAAAGCCGGTCAAGGTAGACCTCAGGTCCCTTTTTGATGGTGCGCTGACTGATCCATGCCTGTTTTCGGACGAGGAGATGAGCGAACAGCTGGACCTGCTTTTGGAGCCTGGAGGTCCTTCAGCCAGTGCCAGTGAGGCCTTGAAGTGCGCGTTACGAAGCTCAGCGTTTCGGGAACGGGCCGTGGCGTCGTTTGAAGAAGATTCTGCTCGACATTTCTATGGCGTGGCGACCGAGCAGACGGGCAAGGACTTTGATAGCTTTGCCAACGGGCAGAAGAGAATGTCCCTGCTGCATGGATGGGACGCGAAGAGGAATGCGAGTGAATTACAAGGGAAAGTGGATTTGGTGGAGGGCGTGAAGGCTCTAGCAAGATACTTGCGTTTGGGGGAAGAGAGGGCGATGCAGGTGTTGTTTTTGTATTTGAAAGACCAGGTACGACTGGGGCTAGTTGGAGAAATGGACTCTCGGGAATACGCCAGCTTGGCATTGCACGACCGCATCCGACGGTTCTACCACAATCAACGGGTGTTTTTTCTGAAGAATATGCAAGAACTCCTGCGGATTGACCTGGATCCTGACTACTTCCAACCTGAGCTCCGACACGAAGTGCAGCAGCTGCTTGACGGCCTCAGCCATGCAGGCGCTGGCGCTCCCTCCTTCGTAGATCGCCTCCAAGGTGCTTTTCGATCCTTATGCCACGACATGCCACCACGTGTGCAAGATCTAAGCAGGGCATATCCTGGGACGAAGACCACACAACAAGGCCACTCCCCTGTGACTTGGGAAAGAGTGCGGCAGGAATGGGTTGAGCAAAATGTGGTGGAACAAGCGGAGGTCCTGACGCTGCTGCTCCTGGTCTTAGCACAACGCGTCTCATTGGGTTTTGGTTCATGGTGCCAGCTGCTTGATTTGTGGAGGGATCTGCGGATGGGGGAGCTAGCCCCCGAGAAAGCTTACCTGATTGCAGAGGACGAAATCGTCTTGCGGAGGGCAAGGCGGGTGTCAGGGTTGATGACGCTGGTGGCCATTCAAGGGCTACAGCTGGGTTCACTCGCCTTGCCCCCCGCAGCAGGAGGGATCGGAGGGGAGGAACACCCGTTTGCGCCCGAGTTGATGCAGCTGCCCAAGGGAGGAGCTGTGCAAATTGAGGAGCTCTTTTATGCTATGCGGGACCCTGCTCGGGCCGAGGAATTCCTCGCAGCACCCGAGCTTATTTCGGTCGTCCTTCTCTTCTTCACCTGCTTCCTGCATCTTTCTGGCCCAGGGTTGCGGCCACATCTGTCGCCCGACCTTCAACGTCGCTTCTGGGATCGAGCAGCCGAGCTGCAGGCTTACGTAACTCAACGAGCAGCGCAAGCACACCTAGCAGAGCTGGTGGCTACCCTCCTTCTAGACGACGAAGAAGCAGCAGGAGCAGTGGCAACGACGGCGACACCAGACGCCGGTGGACCAGGTTTAGATCAATGGGCCCGCTTGGGGTTTCATGCCGTCTTGCGACGGGAGGCCGATCGTTTACGGCCGGGAGTGTCTCGACCTGAAGTTGAAGCTTTGCAGGTCCCTCTCTCCGATGCAGTCAATGCGCTGGTTGCCGCATGCTACGCAGGCCTCCCCCAGGGCCCCCCACCCATGCATCACCAATCCATGACGACCAAGAAGGTGGAGTTTTTCGTCTTTTTGGTTGCGACGATATATCACGGTCACTCTCCCTTGGCGTACTGCTTTTGGGAGGCTTCGGGGTTAGCAGCAGGGCTACAGCTCGAGGCGGTCGAGGATGCCACAGGCATGCAGCTGTCCACTATGGAGGGGCGAAACAAAAACGCTGGCCATCCTCTTGAATATCTAGCGACAGAAGCACGAGAACGACACCCACTCTTGTATTTTCATTTGGTAGCTTCCATGGCTTGTGATGCCGCCACCGCGACATGGGTAGCTGTTGAGCTCAGTCGAGCCCCACTCAGCACCCAAGCGTACGACGAGCGTGTCTTGGAGCACTTGGGCGAACGCAGTTATCGCGTGCAGCAGGAGTCGGCGTTTTTCGATCCAGAGACGGGGGTTTCGGTGCCATCGGGCACGCAGGGAGAGCTGGTACAGGAGCCACCTGGAAGGGTCCCAAGGATAATGAGGTGGGATATGTCTTTGTGGGGTGCAATTCTGCATCAGTTGGAGGACTTCGCCGGGTTTTTGGCGAGATATAATTTGTTGCCAATGATGGATACTTTGGAGGGGCTGCGGAGGAAGGCGGTGGGTGGGGAGGGGTTGCAGGAACTGAGTTTTAATACTGTGGTGGATCGGTGCCCTTCCTTGTTTGTCTATGGCCCTTGTCCGGCTCGGACTGAGGATGTGGTCAGAGAGTTGGTAAGGCGGGGGGCGTGGGGCATGGTGCGTTATATTTTGCGGCGTGTGGAGATGGTCTTGGATCAGTTTTCCCTCTTGCTGGCCATTGAGCAGCGACAGCAGCAGCAGCAAGCTCGTCGCAAAGCTGCGGGAGGCAGGGACGACCCAGTACCGCTTTCCCTGCTGGACGTGCTGACAGAGGCGGATGGTGTTTCTACCGTCGGCATGGCCCCGTTAGCGCACCGCTTGCCTGCGCGTTTGTTCGATTTGGTACGGGTGGCTTCGGAGGCCTTGACCGGACGCACCGAAGAAGCAGAAGTTGAAGCATTGGTCGATCTGCAGGTTTCAGCACTCTCGCTTTTGGGGCGACTGGTGCGGACTCACTCTCCCTTGCCCTGGCGCGCGCAGGCCGTGCAGACACTGGTTATGGAGGTGGGAGACCCGGCAGGAGGCCAGGAAAGGGTGCCGGTGATTGTGTGGTTGGGGTTGCGGTCGATGGAGGCGGAGCGAACGTTGAATCAGTATAGGATCACACGGGTCACATTGCTGCTCATGCACAGCTTGGTAGAGAGTGCGTGCGATGTTAATTGGGAGGGGAAAGAAATGGTGCTCCCCTCTGGATTAAGCAATGAGTTTGTCACCCGTCTTGTGGATTTTTCTACCAAGGTCTTGCTCTTCCTTGAGACGTGGACTTTCACCCGTAGCCTTGACCGGTGGTTGCTAGCCTTGACTTGCCTGGATCTTTTGGCGATCTATTCCTCGAGGCCTTTTGCTGCTACTACTGGGATGATGGCCGAGGAGAGTACATGGGGCTTGGAAGTTCATCGTCAGTCGCTTTTGAGGCGTTTCCGAGAGGACGGAGCACTGATGCGCATGTTGCTGCGGTGTGCTGAGTACTTGCCAGCTTCAGCTTTGCATGACACGTTAAAGACACGGACGAAGCGGAAGATGCCCTACAGATTTTTGGATCAACTCCATCCGGGCGGGGTGGAGGAGGAGTTGGCAGAGGAGGCACAAGGCCTGTTTTTTGCGCGGGGTGGGATCTTGCCTTTGGCTTTTGATCACAAGGGTCTGGGAAGCACGGCCTCTAGAGAGGAGATGGCAGTCTTGCGGCGGCTTGGCGCTGCTTCTTTGAAGATGCTCTCCTATGTCATCAAGTACTACTTAGCCTCACCCACAACTACTGCTCCTTCAAATACTTGGCCTTCTCATTCTTCCGACGCAGCCGGTCCCGGGGCATTAGACATGATGATGCAGGGTGCTGACACAGCTTTCTCCGGCTCTCGAAGTCAAGACCAGTCTCTTTATTCCTCCTTCAACCAAGCTGGAGGCAGAAGACGACCTCTCGTCACGCACGTTACCCTCATTGCTAGCCTGGTGACCTACGGGGAAGGAGAAGCCGCGGGGGGCGTGGCCGGTGTCCATCTAAGTGTGGCAGCGATGGAATGGCTTGGTCTTGTAGTCCGATACCTACAGCGCAACCGTCGCTTGCGGCAAAAGGAGCTAATGGCAACCTTGCCTGACTGGCCTCATAATTTACCTTACCCATACCCTCCCGGTGTAATGGAAGATATTTTGTCGGTCACGGACGCGCAGGGATTCCGTCGGGGGCTATTTGCGGCGTTGGCTCGACGGGCTACCTCTGGGGGAGTATTGGTAGCAATGCTAGATTTGCTAGTGGATGTAATGAAACTACAGCCTTCTCTGGCCAAGCACTTGGTTTTCTTTCGACCCCGACCTGCGGCCAGCAGCAACAGCAACAGCAGTAGCAGTAGGAAGGAAGGAGGGGAGGAAGGGGCGGATCAACGGGTGGAAGAGGTCTTGCTTGCTGTCATGCGCAAGGCACAGGGGATTGTTCAGGCTGATTTGGACCGGGAATGCCAACGACAGCGCGGGAAGGGAGGGAAGACGCGCATGCGAGAGGTGAGAGAAGGGGGATCCGGAATGTTGGTGCTGGCCTCGGCGTTGCGCTTTTTGTGTGTATGCTTGCGCCGTGCCACACCTGCGAGGCGGCTGGAGCTGCTCTCGCTGTTGGATCCGGAAGTATGGGGGATATTAGAGTGGGCTGTCCAGAATGTGATTTTGGAAGAAGCCACGGAGGTAAAGGTAGCAGAAGTGCAGACCCACTGCCATCGACTGTCAGTCCACCGTTTTGTGCTGGAGATCCTCTCGCTGCTGACCACCGTCATGATTGATACCCAGCAACAACAGCAGCAGCAGGGAGGGGAAAGTCGGGCACAAACACTCCGAAGCGTGGAAGCGGCTGTCCCCAAGATGATCAAGGCCCTGCTAGGTGGACCCCACGTGTCAGCGCTTCTGAATCAGTATCTGACCGCTAGCTTCCGACCTGAATTTGTGGAGGACCTAAGTCGACGCGCTGCTGGTCCACATGATGAGATTCCGTTGACTCAGTTCCGTCTGCCGGACTGGGGGGTGATGCTTACTGATAGTAATCCATCGCGTTTCGGTGCGGAAGGGTTTTTCTTTGATTTGCCTGCGGTGGTCCGGCACCTACACGCGACACAAGTAGGCGCGGAGATGGGTGAGGAGAAGCGGATGGATGTCGAACGGGCGGTGCGTCTTTTGAATCAGTATTATTCCATCTCGGCGGCGCAGCACATGGTTAATAAGGCCTGTAAGGGGTTGCTGATGGTCCTAATCGGGCGGGTGCGGCCGGCTATCGGTCACGCAGAGGTCTGGAATGGCAGCGTCAACATCGATGACGTCGCACACACCACCCTCCATCTGCTCGTAGGAGACAGCGCAAGGTTACTTGGTGGAAGGAGCGCTTTTGAGGGTCCTGGTAGGGAGAGCAGCAGCAGCGGCAGCGGCGGCATCGGAAGGAGTGATGATCCGACTAAGGAGGCTGCTCGACAATTGAGGGCTGATAGTGTAGACGTGGCGCGAAAGATGCGTCAGCCCATGTTGGAGTTGGTGTTGACCATTGTTGATAGCTATGCGCCTGGCTTGTCGGAAGATATGGTGAATGACACCCTTCGAATCGTGCAACAGAGCTTTCAGGAATTCAAGACGGAAGATGCCCTCTTGCAAGTGGATGGCGTGGTTGGATTTAGCAGCAATAGGAGCAGCAGTGAGGTGTTATTGTTGGACTTGCGTCAGTGTCTACTGACTACTAGCTTGATTTTATTGCAATGTCACCCGCTTGATGGCACTGGTTATATAATGAGTGGCCAGTCTCAGCTGGACGGAATTTTGGCTTACACAATTGGGACCCTCTCTTCGCTTGACACGCTCCTTGTCGAGGGATCGCAAGAGCCTTTGGCACCTACGTGCCGATCGGAGCGCTTGGATGCTGTTTTGCGGACGGCTGTTGCTTTGCTGGGGACACTTTTGATGCCTCGGACGCATGAGCCGGATATGTCCATGCCCGCTCTATCGGGAGGGGATAAGGAAAAGCAAAGTCAAATGCAAGAGGAGCAGCAGCAACAGCAAGAGGAAGCCGAAATTGCCATTTTACGGGAATTCCAAGAGCATCGCATTTTGTCTACTCTCTTGAGGCATTGGACCGCGGCATCCAAAGTAGCGGCAGCTGCTTTTGCCGCCCTTCATGACTACACCACCGTCTCTGGCCACGCCGCGCGGTCAACTGCTGCACAAGAGGCTCTAGCAGATATGTCTGTGGACCTCGCAGTGAAACGACTGAGCACTTTATTGCGGTTCTTGGAGGCGGCTGCGTGTACCTCGAAGGAGTTTTGCAGGGAGCTTCTGCAGGAAGGATTGGTGACTTTGTTGATGGAGGATCCGGTGGTGGCGTGTTTGGTCCGGGCTGTGGAAGGCGGTGCCCATGTAATGGGGATGGAGCAATTATTATATCGACGAGGCTATCGAGCGGATGGGGAGGAATCTCCTTATTACGCACTGTGGCGGGGTTTGGTTCGTCTCATGGCGCGATTGTTGCACTCCTTGACACGACCCCACCCGGGGTACGAGGCTGTGTTGGCCTTACCTCTGGACGAACGAGATCCGTCCCTTGCGTATGCTAATCCCTTAACGCCGGGCGAGGCAACGGTCGTGCGTGAGATTGCGGGATTCTGGCGACGCCTCAGCCTCCTCCTCCTCTGGCCGTTGGGGGAAGACAAAGTGTTGACTCTCGGCCTGCTGCGGGAGGCACAGAGCGTGCTGACCTTAGCGCGAGAGATGGCTGTTCATGGATACACATGGCGCGTGGCTGAACCCGCGCGAGCCGAAGAGTTGCGAGCGCTGATCAAGGGGATGGTGGTGAGAACGTCGTTGGTGTTGGGCCAGGTTCAAAGTATGGCGGGGAGCGACGGGGGTACTCCGGTGTTGTCAGTGTTGAGGGAGGCGTTTGCACCTGTCTCGCCTGAGGAGGCTCGACAGTATCGATTGTGGGAGGAACGGTGTGAGACAGAGGGCAATGGTAACGGGAAGAGCACGTCGTTGACCGGAGTGGGTGGGTTGGAGGAGAAGGTAAACGACATGTTGATAGCTATTTTGGGTTCGGCCTTGGGATTCTTGCGTTATACCGGCCCATTACGGCTACCCAAGCACATTCCCTTGACATCCGAAGAAGCAGCGCAAGTGGTGTTTGCGGAGGGAACTCGGGTTTGGTATCGCAAAGAAGGGTCTCAAGGGCTGGAAGAAGGGATTGTTCAACGGCGTGTCCTAGAGTTTCACCCGCAAGAGGCTTGTCGGATGGGAACTTATGATCTTGTACGACGTCGAGATCATCGTGTGGAGACTGGCGTGCGACCAGAACGGGTGGCTATCATGGAGGACCGACAGCAGGATCAGGACCAGGCACAAGACTTTGATTTTGACTTGCTCGATTCTGGTACAGGCGTGCCTTCCTTCAATAATGGAAAGCTTTCAGTGGCGCACTTGCTGGTGCTGGCCCGATATGCCCTCGACTCTCTTCGTCGGCTTCCAACCGAAGAAGAGGCGGAGAACGGTGGAGAGGAAAAGGTGGAAAAGGCGCGTGCGGTACGGGAGGAGCGGGAGGGTCATTGTACCAATTTGTTGATCCATGCCCTCTACTTATTGCTGGTGGCCTCCCGTTCTTTTCTTCGGGCGCGAGGTGGGCTCATTCAGAATAAGGAGAGAGTGTTGCCTCGCTTTATTATGGCGCTTATGGACGTGCTCTGGGATGCTACTGAGTGGCGTCATGGGCGATACGGTGCTGAAGATGGGACCTACGACAACACAGGAGGTGATGGAGGGGGAAGTAATTCTTACCCACATGGCTCTTCTTCATTCCCCCACCATCATACACCGCTTCATGACATGTTTGCGAGCGTCAGCGAAGCGGACAGTGCGGAGGAGCGATTGGTAAATCTGCGAGATCGGATTGATCAGTTGGTGGGGAAGATGAGGGCAGGACAAGAGCTGGAGGCCGGGGAATTGCAATCTGTGTTGACGTCTTGCTTCCGGTGTATGAGGAGCTTGCCGTCGGGCCTGCCAGCTAGGCTTGTGGCGGAGGCTGGGCAGCATGGTTATGAGGTGGGTTTGGGGGACTATGCCGCGGCGTTACGGGCGTCAAGTCAGGATCCGAAATTGGCGAGAATGGTGGATTTGTTGGATGATATGATTGAGACGGTGGGGTTACCAACACTGTTGCAGGAGCTGAATCGCAAGGCACGTGCAGCAGGAAGTGCAGAAGAAGAGGGAGGAATAGGGCTCGGAATTTCCTATCTCATGCTGCCGGAGTAAAGAGGTAAGGGGGGCAGGTAAAACGCAGAAAGGTAAAAAAATATGAAGTTGGGAGAGAAAAAGCATAAAAGTACAAAAGAATGCAAAAGAACAATTCATAAAAGTCACGCTGGTGTGGTGCTTGTGCTTTGCTTTCGGATATTGTTGAGGGCGTTTTCACTTCGTGCGTCATTTTTCTCTTCCTCTCTCACCATCTATCTTTGTCTCCTTCTCCCTTCTTGGCTTTTTGGACTGCCTGTCATTCAATCCACACACACAAGTGAGCATCTTTATATAATATATAAAATAGGCGTACACAAATCTTCTTCATTTCCTTGCTCAATCTTGTTGGAGCGTGTGATTTAGCTCGAGGACAACACTCTCTCTCCTCCACCTCTTCAATCTGCGCTCTTCACACATTGGCGTCCACGTCCGCCTCCTTGCTCTCTTCGTCCATCGCGTACGCGGTCAACTCCTTCGGGCCGCGCTGGACCAAGCGATGGAAAAAGAACGTTGGCGTCAGCATCTGACCCAAGACAAAGAAGGAGGAAGTCATTTGCGTCAAGAACCCTTGGAACGAGAATTGAGGTTTGTTGCTGCTGCTGATGCTCCCCCACAGGCTGGTGCTGTTGCGGAAGGGGGATGGGAGGCGGAATCGGCGCTTCTTCTCCGCCTCTCGGATCCGTGCGCCTATCGTATCGTTCGCCACGTCTTCCTCCCGAATAGTGCCGTCAAAGAAGCATTGCACATGAAATGAATTAGGCTTGGACTGAGGAAAATGGGGATCGGCCGCCACCTGGTAGTCTTCACAATACACGTTGAACCAGCGGTTGCTGCGAATATGAAACAGCGATTTATACCGCAGAAGGCGCTTGCACACATCGACGGACTCTCCCTTCAGCTCGCTCTCGTTGTGCCGGTCCAACGTCGGGTGCTTCTCGTAGTATCGGGCCTTTTCTCCCTCGCACAAAATTATCTGTCGGACCAAGTAGAGTAATTCCAACTCCTCGGGTTTCACGTACCCCCCTCCAGTCATCCAGTGCCCCACGTCCAGCTCCGCTTGAGTCTTGAGACAGTCTGCAAGGGTTTGGATGTCTTTTACACTTTGCAAGGCATCGTCCAAGTCACCATCGATGAGGCGGCGAAACAAGAAGCCCTTGACGGCGCCGAGCAGGAGACTCGCCCGTGTGGGAACCGTCTGGATCGCGGGCTGCTCTTGCGCTCGTTCTTGTCCCTCCTCCAAGGCCTCATCCATTTCCTGCCCCTGCTGTTCCGACAAGGGGATCGTGTCCACGGTGGGTGCCTTGCTATTCATGTTACTGTCCATGTTGCTGTTGGTGCTCGATCTGCTTCTGCTGCTGCTGCTGCTACTGCTGCTGTTAATGCTTGACGGGCCCAAAAGACCAATCGCGACGCGAAGCTCTTTTGCTTGCGATTCGTATTGCGCAGCTTCGATCAAACACAGCTCCTTCTCGTTCCCGCCGCCACGAAACCATCGTCGGGACTTAGCGCTTTCGAGGATGGCATTGGTCTTGCTCAGCAACTCTTCATGGGTGTCGAGACTCGTGTGCACAAAGGCTTGGGCAACCACCTCCGTCGCCATTGTCGCTGCTTGATGAGGGTGTGGTCGTGGCCGTGATCGTGCTTAGGCCTTTTGAACGTGGGTGGTCTGATGGGTGGGCGCTCGCTTGGACGAGTTGCGTGTGCGGGGTATGTCGAATGGGGGAACGGAGACAGGTGAATGCGAAGGATTGAAAGAACCTGATAGAGGCCGTGTGCATGTGCCTGTTTATTACATGCTGCGGGGCCTGGTCACAAATGGGCGTGGAATCGAGTCAATAACCGACACCGAGCCGTTGGTGATCACATGATGACTGCATCATCCACCTCCTCCCCCCCCTCTAAGCTAGTCACTTACCCTTCCCGTCCTCACACCCTCCCACAGACATACAAAAGAATGACAAGAATACCTTGCCGGCTGGACTGCTTTCTCCTCCTCCTCCTCGCCCTCGCCCCGTACACAACACCTTCAGCAGTAGCGGTTGCATCCATTCCTACGCCCTCCTCCCTTCCATTGCTGCAGTCCCCTCTCAAGAAAGGACAACAAGAGCCCCCGGCACCCCCCTCCCGCAGCACATGGGACCTCAAGGCATTCCAGGCTTTTGTCTATGCGCGGACGGGAGGGATGTGTGCCGCATTGGCGGGGTCCGCGTCCTCCACATCGTCCCCAACCGTATATTGGGTGCTGCAGGGCCAGCTTTCTAATCCCTTCACAGGGGACGTCATTGCTAATGTGCGGGGGTTGGAGGTGCTGCACCTTTTGGAATTTGCCCAGGCGGCAGATAATCCTAAGAGACGCAAGGATCAAACACTGGCTATCGCGCCATTGCCACCATCAGTCAGCCACGCCTTGCCGGGCACACGTAAGTGCTTGCACCTACCTGAGCCTCCAGCTGACAACAGCAAGAAGGCCAAGGCTGCAGCCAAGACAAAGGCTTCGTCATCCGTTCCCCTCTCTAAGAAACAACAGTGGCGTGCGGTCGCCACGGCCATCTCAGCCAAAACGTTTAGGTATTTCGAACCACTCACAAACCAACCCTTACTGACCTTTCGGCCTGGCCCGCGCGCCAAGCCCCGGCAGGTGCCCTTCACTGTTACTACCACGCAAGCTGTCAGCTATGCTTTGTCACGCTCTGGCCACCTGCACTTGGTCGCTGAGAGTGTCACTGGTGGATTGATGGCAGTGCAGGATCAAGGCGTTGGGCCTGTGTTTAAGGCGAAACGGAGCAAGTTCCTGTCCTTGTTCTTCCCAATGCCAGCCCCTAAAACGTTTGAACTTTCCTTGCTCATGTGGCCTGGGTCGAAGCGAGGCAATCACAGAGTGAGTAGTGACAGCAGCAGCAGCAATGGGGTGGAGGATGGCGGTAGTGGTGGAGGGGGGTTTCCGTGGAGCTCCATCGTTCAATTTGGTGCTTCTTCAGCACAACCAGCTTGTCGAGAATTGTATGCGCTCAGTACAGAACCGGCGCCCAAGCAGCAGGGGCGACGACCACGCATGAAGTATCTTCGATATGGGGAGGCGCCGCATTGGTGTGGTGCCGGGCGGGTGTGTCATCTGGCTTTGGAAGGCACCAGATACGATCGCCTGCAGGACATTCCACGCAAGGACCGGCAGCTTTTTTTTCCCAACACTAAGGAGGGACAGGAAGGGGGGGAGGGAGGATCCCTGCTGGCTGTTTTGCCGCCTGGGTCGGCACAGGAGTTTCTGGACGAAGCGGAAAGAGTCCGACGGACACAGCGGAAGCGATTTATCTTTTTTTGAGAAGGCAATTTTGTTAGTTTGTGTGAGGCAGATGGTAGGTCAATCAAAATCAAAGTAGGGCGAATATTTGAAGGCGGAAAAGTCAAAGCAAGCGATAATGTATAGGAATATTTAGGTATTTACTTGTAACTTTATGTTTTGTGCTGGGTTCTAATTGTATTGATGATGTGACGTGCGTCTATACACTACTGCCCCTCATTGATTTGTGGTTAGTGCTCTCTTCTCCACGCATGCAAGCCAGCGGACAAATGTGGGCGAGAAAATCTGAGGCAAAATCGCAACAAGACGAAGGGATGGAGGGAGCGGCGGAAACGCAGAAGGACGCGTGATGACGCTGTCACTTGTAGCCTCTCTGCCATCAAGATCATGTTTTCCCCACACGGGCAAAAAAAAGACAAGACGACCACCGGGGACAAGCCCATAAGCCGCCACCTCAATCAGCTTTTTTATCGCTGGCATAGCAGCTTGCTGTCTCTCCCTAGTCACATCCGTCTCTCTTCCTTTTGGTTCTCCTACTCCTACTGCCCCTGCTGCTCCCGCTGCTCCTGCTACTCCTGCTGTCGTTCCTTTCACTTTAGCCTTGAGGTCATATGGAGGGTCAGTAACAATACAGTCGTAGTACTCCTGCCGAAACCAGAGCGGGTAGCTTTTCCATGCCAACATATCAGCCTGTCCCAATTTTGGGACAGGCCTCACGCATCCCGACAGTGACACCCACGGTAGCAACTCGTCCATTCCATACATAAAGGACTTCATTATTTCATATTTTGCCGTCCCTGTTCCCTCCCCCACTAGCTCTACGGCTGCATCAGTCCCCACTAACTCCTGGGCTCCTAGCAGGCTCGCAGCAAATAGGATACTACCAGAGCCCACAAAGGGATCGAGTACCTTGCTTCCTACCCGTACCCCAGCCATATTATTCATCGCCCATGCTATTTCAGGTTCCATCGATGTTGGGGTGATGAACGCCGCTTTTTGTCTCCGTTCGGCCAAAAGCCTGAGAACCCCACTCCGTGGCCGGCGTGGGCTACAGGCGTAGGTGTAGCCTTTTCCAATAGCAGGACCTTTGGCTAGTCGTCGACACAAGAGCACTCCACCTTGCCGTGGAAGGAGAAAAATTACAAAATCCAGGTCTGGGGGAGGGCCTCGCTCGTCGCGTTGCTGCAGGGCAGGGTCGAGGTTTGCCACAGTGTAGAAATAGGGGTGAAAGGCGTGAAGGACGACGGCGTCGCGGTCTGTTGTTTTAAACGCAGGATTGTCGTCATTTTGCAAGTCCACCAGGCCGACTCGCCATGTGGGTTTGATAATA
Source organism: Nannochloropsis granulata CCMP529 (assembly GCA_004335405.1). Lineage (NCBI taxonomy): Eukaryota > Eustigmatophyceae > Eustigmatales > Monodopsidaceae > Nannochloropsis > Nannochloropsis granulata. The sequence continues at coordinate 23,692 of AFGO01000360.1, forward strand.
GTGCCCTTGCCAGAAGACATGGCGGTGGGGTGGATTTCATCCCTGCTTTTTGCCATATCCAAACCAGCAGCATTTGCAGCTGCGGCTGCCAGGCTCTCACCAGTCACCAAGATTTGAAAGAGACCGTAGGCAAGAATACAGCGCTGCACCGTCTGTACAAGATGGGTTTTAAAGTCTGTTTTATCGTCGCTATCGCTATGCTCAATACTGTAGAAGGGAATGGTGGGTTGGCTTGTCAAGGATCGAAGCGCGATGCTGCTGCTACTGCTGGTGTGGTGGTTGCTGGCATTGAACGCAGAGAGGAACTCAACCTGCGGCAAGAAATAATCTGTTTGCGGTCCTACACGGAAGCCCATGGTGTTGCGGCTAGGGTTGCGAAAGGCCACGAAGAGCTTGTGTTGCTGGAATCCATAGCTATGGGATGGATGAAGAAGGAGGACGAGAAGGGGAGGGACGTATGGGGAAAAGTGCTGCCACCGCATGCTGGAGGAATGCGTACCGTCGACTTTGATGTCTGCGAATGCTGTTCTTGGGCTCACCTTACACTCTCTCTCTGAACCGTATTGATGAGGACATCGACCTCCTGTGGTCTGGGGCCAATAGCTGTGTGGTATGGAATGGTAGTAGTAGGGCATGAGTGAAAAGAGTCGAGTTTTGTACACACAGCGAGGGCCGATGCACGCCTGGCAGCCTAGACAACACCTCCATGACATCGACAGTCACCTTTCGTGAGCGCTCAGTGACTGTTTGCTCGCCGGAAACGGTCTCCCGGCCGTTGTCATCGCCGACGACCTGCACTCCACCTTAGGCACATGCATCATCTCATTTTCCGCGCAATCAACCCACCACTCCAACTGAACACACAGACATGCCTGCGGCAGGCGACGACGACGGTGGGACGCTGACACTACGGCACGCAACACGGGTGGGCGCGTACGTTGCTCGGGAACTGGCCAACGACGCGGGTCTGTTGGTGTTCGAGCTTGGCGCTGGCCTGGCAGGGGTGGTCGGCCTAGGCCTTTACGAAGGCGCGCTTGTCTTCAAGCAAGGCGTGGGCGGGGGTCCCGTGGTGCCACCTCAACCTTTGCGCTATGCCTTGTGGACGACCTTACCAAGCGTGGCTGGTCGGCCATTGCCATCAGACGCCGTGCTTCGAAGTCTGCTGAATCTGCCTCCCTTGTCGGCCGCCAACGCGTCTACCCGGAGCGCGAGTCACGAGGCCGCTTTAGCAGGGACAACTGCCTTGAAAGTGCGCAACATTCAGGCAGGCCGGCACGTAGTGGCGCTCGCAACGATAGTGGGCGTGACGTTGCAAATCGGAGCAAGCATACAACGGGGCCGTCAGCATTACCAGGCCCAAGTCCAAGAAGGACGCGAGCCTCCTCTAGCACCACCACAAGCCGTGCGTATCTCACACCGCCCCCCAGCATGTACTGGTACGGCGCCTGCCTTTCACGTGGGTATCGCCAGCGGGACCCATGACAGAGTACCGTGGTGGGCGGGGGAAGGAGGGGTGTTGGGAACAGTTCCTCAGCGATGGTGGACTCGAGCAGAGTGGATCCAGGACCCTCGGGAATGGGCTCAATTACTGCCTTCTCCCACGGTTGCTTCCTTTCATTATAGCAAGACTGCTCCTTTGTTTTTGGAGGCGGAGGTGGCGGCATCGGAGCGACCGAGGGGGCTGTCGTTGGAGTTGGCTTTGGAGAGCTTGAGGGCGGGAGGGAGGGCGAGCAGCAGCAGCGTAAAGGGTGGGATGGAGGGCGTGGTGAGAATACTTCTGGCGGGAGGAGAGGTGTTACGAGGGCCGATACGGAGAGGGGTGGAGGAGAGTGGGGCGGTGGATTTGCTTGTGGATGGGGAGGCTGCAGTAGCGGTTGCTGTGCTTGCATGGATGGAAAAAACACCTTATGCCTCGGCGTGGTCGGCGTTGGCGGCTCAGAGGACGAGGGAGGAGGAGGCGAAGATTAGCGCGAGAAGGGAAGGAAATGCATTCTTGTGGAAGGGATACGAGAGTGTGAATGCGTGGGTGGAGCGGGTGCCAGTGTCGAGTAGTGTAGAGAGGCCTTGGCGGTGGTTGGCCCATACGTGGGAGAGTGTCGGAAGGCGACTACGATGGCTAATCAAGGGGGGGGTAACGGCCAGGGATGCCCTGGAGGAGTACAAGGTCGTCGTGCTCGTGCATGACGCAGATTCGGCGAGACTGGGACAAAGGATGAAAATGAAAGAGCTACTACAGGGGGCTGGGTGGGATGTGTGGGGGCCGGGAACGTCCGCTTCGAGGTTGGTAAGGGATAAGGATGCCCTAGTACCTGTATTAGTTTTTTGTCAGGATGACGCGACGACCTTGGAGAGGGCGAGGTTTTTGGTGCGGGCTGGAAGGCCCCCACAGTTGACGTGTGCATTGCTGGAGGATCCTGAGAGTGCTAGTCCGTGGTTGGGTGAGGGAGGGCGGGAGGGAGGGGGGGG
>AFGO01000361.1:2785-14925 GCA_004335405.1 Nannochloropsis granulata CCMP529
AAAGATTGTAAGGAGCTGCGGGAGAGTCTTGCTTGTGCGTCACCTTGAAGAGTGTGTCAATAGAGGGATGATCGTTGAAAATATGCTTCCCGGTATGGAGGATGTAAGAATAACACGCGAATTAAAATTCTATATTAATGCTGAACAAAACCTTTATAAATAAATGTGAGGATACGCTCGATACCGGAAAGAGTAACTTTCCCCCGTCTACTTTCTGCCTATTCAAATTGCATTGATCTCGTCGTGTTGATGCTTTTGGCGATGTGCCTAGTGGATGCATACTCAAGGGGGACAGGGCGCATCACCCATGTCTTCCTTCCTCCTCACTCTATCACTGCCAAACTCTCCACGGAAAAAATCCCAACGTATGATGTGCCGCTGCTACCCTTCTTATAAGCCCACACTTGCATCTTTTTCTTCTCTTCTTTTTTCTAGTTCTTGCTGTTCTTCTTGTTGTTGTTCCTCTTGTTCTTCTGTTTTCCTTCTTTTCTGCAGCTGCTCTTTTTCAGCATTTCGTTTTTCGCGACGTGCTCCTCTTTCTCTCTTCCTCCTCCTTCTCCTCCATAAACGCATCCCCCTTTTCTTCTGGCTCCTCCGTCTCCTTCCCCTATTCTTCTTTCCCCTCCTAGGGCCTATTTCACATTGGTATGGGCGTATGTATGTGCGTGTATTGTGCCCTTCTATCCGTCCACTACCCCCGCATCGACTGCTGCGGATGCTGTTCATTACATCTACCCTTGCTTCTGTCGCCTTTCTCATGACCTTGTAGCGTAGAGGCGTGTCCATTCCTTGGCGTTGGCGATGGCCTGGTCTTCATCGGCCTTCCAGAGCTCTGCCACTTGGTTGTTCAGGGGGTCCTCAGGGTTGGGGCAGGACTTGGGGCAGGGAGAGATGGAATAGAAGAGGCAGTCAGACATTTGGTGTACGTTTATCGCATGCATGCGCGGAGTGCTCAATTCGCTCTCCCTTCCTCCCTCCCTCCTCCCCCTATCAATACCTCTCCGCCATTGCTCACTCACCAGAAGGGCTTGAATGGAGAGGAGGACAGTGCGGATCTGCAGAGCAGGGGACCACTTGTCCTTGAGGATGTCCAGGCATATGCGGCCAAGCTTGTCGATGTTGGGGTGGTACATCTTGGTCAGAAAGCGGACCTTGGGAGGGGCCATGGGGTAGTCGGCGGGGAGAAAGAGTTCCAGCTTGAAGGTGCCCACTGAAATTAGGGAGAGGAAGAAGGGGGTAGAAAGTTAAGGAAGTGTATAGTTGCCTTCCTATGCCTCGTTCAAGCTTGAGGCTGATGTGTTCACTTAATGCCTTAGACGCGGCAAACACTCTCGGACTCGCATCGTTTCAACACATACACACACACAAATGCACTTACGTTGGTAAGGAGAGGATTCGGGGCCTTCGATCACAACGCTGAAATACCGGAAGTTGTCTTCGTAGGGCGTGGCATGGATGCCGGGAACTGTGTATTACGGAGGGTGGAACAGTGGGAAGGAGGGGTCGTGATGAGTCTTGGTGAGGGTCGGGGTAAAAGGCAATATGCACGCACGTCCACCAAACACACGCGAGCTTACCTGGTTCGGATATGAGTCTCTGTGTCTCCTGCGGAGAGTGGTAGCCGGATTGTGGGCGGCATGTGCGCGTGTGCGTGTGTGTATAGATGAAAAGCGTTAGCCTATGACGCCCCTTCGGAGGCTCCTGCCTCCCCTCCTCCCCCTCCTCCAGTCATCCTCACCTTGACAATGCGCCGAGGCAACGTCGCAGACATGACTCTGGTTGCGTGTCTTGGTCCTAGCTAGCTGTTGCCGGGCTCGCCTTCTTACTCCCCTGCCGGCTTGTCTGAATGGCAAGTGGCTCCCAGCTCACGTCCTGTAGATGAGGGTAGCGTGGAAGGGGAGCGAAGGGGGATGAGCAGCGGCGACGGATTAAAAAAAGGCGACCACGACCACCGCTGTTGCCTCCCAGGTTCTGGCACCACGATGTTATGCGCTGAGGGAGGCCGGTTGGGTGCTCGTCGTCTTTGTGCATAGCTGAGTCAAGCATTGCCAATGCTAAGTCGTGTCTTTAGGCAGCGTCATAACAAGGCAGTGTTGATTGCTTACCGGCGCGGATGTTTCACCGTTCTAAAACACACTCACAAACAATCCGCAGACCGCTCACATCTCTTCATCACCATCTCTCGGGACAGACAGAGCCAGGGAGGGCCAAATACGGCGGCAAGCAAGGCACAAGCACCCAGGTCGTGCGATCTAGCCTCCACCCTCTATTCTTCTTGCTATTGCCCCAGGCGGCCTATTGCAACGCCCACGGACAGCCTCGAGCACGAGCATAAAACCTGTAGAGCATGGAGCCCGGCAGTGAACGACCCTTGGAAAACCCAGCGCAGGACGGCATCTCCTCCTTGGCCTTCTCCCCCAGCAGCTCCAATCTCTTGCTCATTTCCTCTTGGGACAAGACTGCCCGCTTGTACGACGGGACATCCAATGTCGCCAAGGGCATTTGGAGGAACCATGCCGCTGTCTTGGACTGTGCCGTGCAAGACGATCAGACAGGCTTCTCCGGGGGGCTTGACCGGGCGGTGCGCATGTACGTATGCAAGGTAGTGGAAAGGAGATTTTGTTCTCTAATGTGCAGGGAAGACCTCTCGCTTACTTCCCCCCTTCCCTCACCTTATTCTTCCCCCCGACGATTCAGGATTTACTTAAACCGTCCCGAGGACCCTGGTTTGAACATTGGGAGCCACGCGAAGCCCGTGAGCTGCATGGAGTTTTCGAGGGAGCTGGGCGCCTTGGTCACGGGTGGATGGGACGGCCATGTGCACATTTGGTAAGGAGGAGAAGGAAGGAGGAGCAGAATAAGGAAGGGAGGAAAGAAGGCAAGATAGGGAGGCGAAAGGGGAGTTTTTCAAAAGTAGGGCATTCTAGAAACCGGCCACAGACACGCACTGTCAGAGAAATAAATACAGGGCCTCTCCTCACCCGTGCACACTACACCTCCTTTTAACACAATTGGACACTCATAGGGACCCACGCACACAAGGAGAGGCACGGAGCTTGCCTGCATCGGAGAAAGTCTTCACTTTGGCAGTGTCGGGCAACCGCATTGTGATCGGCACTTCAGACCGTTCCGTCCTTATTTACGACGTCAGGTTCGTTTGGTTTTTATACTTGCTGCAGGGAAGTGAGGGGTGAACGCCCGTATCAACACTCAAATTTGTATTAAACTGTTTGCGCACCATGCACATTTACATGCATGAACATACAGAAAACTGAACGACCCCGAGGACCGGCGGGAATCCTCCCTGAAACACCAAACCCGCTGCATCCGTATATCCCCCGATAACAGCGGTGAGTGGTTGTTGTTCCTCCTTGCCTTCTTTATCGCAACTGGAGCATGATTCATGGTTGCATCTATCTTTATTACTTTTGGGTGCGGCGTCATGCCTTACGACCAGGAGCGATACCCACTCGACATTTTCAGTCCTCATCCTGTCTTTCTGCCCAAATAATAATGTGTTTTCCCCATGCCATCTTCCCCGTTCTCTTTTTCTACTTACAAGGCTACGTCCTTGCCTCGGTAGAAGGCCGCGTGGCAGTCGAGTACTTCGACCTCTCCCCGGCTGTCCAAGCCAAGCGATACGCCTTCAAATGCCACCGACAGGGCGACCTCGTATTCCCCGTCAATGCCGTGGCCTTCCATCCCACTCACGGCACCTTCGCGACGGGTGGTTGTGACGGGATGGTGTATACGTGGGACGGACAGAACAAGAAGAGGCTGGCGCAACTGGGGCCGTACAAGACGAGCATTGCTGCGCTTGCTTACAACTTTGATGGGTCACTTTTGGCCGTGGCTGCGTCGTATACCTATGAGGAGGGCGACAAAGAGCATCCAATCGATGCGGTGTATTTGCGTTGCCCACTTGAGGGTGAGGTCAGGCGCAAGATCAAGGCCGCAGGGTGAGGAGGGAACTTCGCAAGAGAGGGAGCGGGGAAAAGGGGGGGAGAGAACAGGGTGTAAAAGGATGGAAAGTCATACCAAAAGAAGGGTAAAAAAGCATTAAGTCACAATGATGTCAGGCACAAATATTTGGGTGTCTTTTTTAGCTGCTTGGGTAGGCATTGTTGCCTGGCCTGGGTTTTCATGATTCAAAACGCCCGAGCTCTTGCTTGTTGATGTTGATGTATGGGTGATGGCAAGATGGCATCACCATGCATGAATAAGAGGTGCTTGGGTGTCCTGAGGAGAATTTCCCCAGCGCGCCTTGCATATGTAGGGCGACGACATTCTATCGATCGGTTGTTTACGCAAATAGGTTGCTTGGACCGACGAACAACGCCTGACAACCTCTCCCCTTCACAACAAAACGAAACATGGACAGGCCAAGCAAGTTGCGGAATGGCCGATCAGGGGCCGCCCTGAGTAGAGCACCACCCCTCTCCGCAAGGCGGCACGCGGCATGTTTTGGCGGTCGCATCAAAACCAGCCGTCGCCCCCGCCACCTTCGCAGGCGGGGGACGGGGAGGATGGTTATGACCAATACGTTTGGGAGGAGGAAGGGGAGGAAACCAAATCCGGCCTGCACGCAGTGCGTTTCACTGTAAGTACTAGTGCCGGAGGCACAAGCAGCGAGCAGTACGATTATGATGGACAGGAAGAGGAGGAAGGGGACCTGGGCGGGGCGCGGCCAACAGGATCGCCACGGCTCTCAGGCCTTTTCAGTCGCTTTGGCCACCAAGAAGGGAGCCAACTCCTGCTCGGCGGCAGTCGCAAGTCCCTGCCCAAAATAAACAACAAAAACTCCCGAAGCAGCATGACAGGTGAGGCCAGTACAGGCAGCCTAGCCAACGGCGGCGGAGCTAGTACCAGCACCCACCTCAAGAGCCTTACCCCTTCGGGCTCGTCCCGTACCACCCCTCGCGGCTCCCCCACGCATCCCTCCAACCTCGGCCGGTCCGGCACCCTCCGCGCCCGCTCCCCACAAACTACCACCCTTCTCCGGACCGACGCCGTCTTATCCGACTCTCGACAACGGCTCGACCAACTCCACGGTGGCAGCGGCGAAAGCGGGAGCTCCAAAAATCTACGGCGATCAGGCTCAATGCCTGTGCGTCTCGGCGTCCCCCCTTCCTCCAAACCTTCCCATGCCGCCATCGCGGCTGCAGCGGCGGCAGCCGCGCATCAGGCGGAGAGGATGAGACGGAGCTTGTCAAGAGGAAGTGGGATGACGCTGGACGAGGACACGGGGATGTGGAATTCAGTCTCCTTGGGCGGCACGAAGGGTTTGATGAAGAGTGATGGGTCCAAGGTGATGGTGGGGATAGAGCCATCGCACCGGGGGCCGTCATTTCAGGATGTGGGTAGATTTGAGAAAACGACAGAGGAACGAGGGGGGGCGAGCGCGGTGGGTGTGTTGGTTTCGTTTGGGTATCACTTAGTCATGCCGACGCTTAGGTACGTCTTTTATGGAGCCAGGACGGGGGGGGGAGGTAAAGGGAAGGGGGGCAGCGCTACTACAATCGATTAAACTCATTCACCACCTCTTCTATACATGTGTCTAACCTTCGCTTTGCTTTCCTTCTTGCTTGATGCCCACAGTGTCTTCCAAAGAACCCGTCGCTTCGTCCGCGCCAACCAAATGCGGGTCCTCTCCTCCCTGATTATCCTCGTCATACTCACCCTCTGCATCATCCTCGCCGCCGTCCACCTTCAGTCCCATACGGGGAAGCACCACGTCCGCGGCGATCCCTGGGGTACCGAGCCTTTCATCGCCCCCCACGGTCATTCAGGTACACACCAATTCCCCTTTCCCCCTCCTTCACCCACCCCTACGACCATAAATGGAGGCGAGGAGGATCTATAATCTTTGGAGCCATAGCCGCCGCTGTCAGAAAGAGAGACAAAATTGTGGCCCTTGCCTGTGGAGCGACCACCTCCTGGTATAGACCAGCCACCTATGACAGGCCCACCCGCCTTGCCAATTCAAGATTGGCAGTGCATATTTCAATCCCCTTTCGTCTGTGTGTCGCGTATGCGTGTATTTTCTCTCTGCGAATATATATATATATGTATATATATATATATATATCTGTATATATATCTGTGTTTCTTTTTCTTCCTTAATTCCTCCCCTCCCTCCCTCCCTCCCTCTTCCCCAGGCACCATGCTCGGCGCGGCCGAAGGCGGTCAATACCGGAACCTCTTCTCGGAAATGCTGCACAAATCCGAAGCAGAAATCGACAAGAAGCTCGGAGACACCTGGAGGTTGCTTTTCGAGGGAAACCCCACCAACGAAGCCATCTACTTCCCTGTCGGCGCCACGCCCGAAGGAGATAAATTGGGGTACATGACCAACACGGAGAGTGGGTGGGTGACGAGCGAGGCCATGTCGTATGGGATGATGGCGGCGGTGCAGTTTGATAAGAAGGAGGTGTTCGACTCCTTGTGGGCCTGGTCGATACGCTATATGAGACACACCACTGGCAAGTACAAGGACTTCTTCGCATGGCAGTGCTCACTGGCTGGGCAGAAGATGGACCCAACCCCAGCACCGGATGGGGAGGAGTGGTTCGCCACAGCTCTAATCTTTGCGCATAATAGGTGGTCGTCTACAGGGAGGTATAACTACGAAAAGGAAGCACTGAATCTACTCGCTGCCATGGCAGACTCTCAGCGAGGCATGTTCAATGTGAAAGGGGAAGTGACGCTGAATCCGGTGCAGCCTACCATAACCAACCCGTCTTACCACCTCCCTCAGTTTTATGAGGTCTGGGCGCGTTTTTTGACCGATAGAGGACAAGTAAGAGCGGCCACATTTTATCTGATGGCAGCGAGCAAGAGCAGGATACTATGGAGGAAGGCTGCAAACCGACACACAGGGCTAGCAGCTGATTACACTGATTTTGATGGGGTGGGGGTAAAGGACCTCTTGGGGCACTCGAATTTCCAATGGGACGCATGGAGGGTGGTGGCTAATCTAGCTGTGGACTGGTCGTGGTGGAGGCGCGATCCATGGCAACAACGGGAGGCAGACACATTACAAGCGTTCTTGTTCTCGAAGGGAATTCATGACTACCCGTCCACGTACTCGTTGAATGGGACTGCAATTTTGGAAAGTCATTCCGTGGGGCTAGTGGCAGTGAATGCGGTAGCTTCCTTGGCGGCGACTGATAAGAATGTAGCCACGGCTTTCGTGGCCGAGCTTTGGAACGCAGCGATCCCGGCAAATAAGTGGAGGTATTACAATGGCATTCTGGCGTTTCTCTCCTTGTTGCAGGTCTCGGGCAGATATCGGAGTTATTATTAGCTTCAAAAGGTGATGCGAATAATTGGCGAGAAGAAAATAGTGAGACACGGAAATAGAACAGACAAGTCTCTCTTTTTTAAAAAACACACACACACACTCAACCGGAAGGAGGGAGGTATGAAAAACTCAGGGCGGAAGAGAGTGAAAGACAAGTACACAGGGCGATTGGTAGGGTGGTGTGAATGAGCGACAGCACAAACGACAGATGGTGCGAGAGCGAGAATTGTGGGTTCATGTTGGAAAAAAAAAACAGGAAACCGCCAAGTAGCGAGTAAATTTATGGTGACGCTGAGAAATTTTAGTGTCTTACACATGTGATGTGGATGAGAGTGCATGAGGGCCTCCCGCGCCCATGTATGCGTCTGTCCGTATCTTTCTGTCTGGTATAGTGTACCGGAATGCACCCAAAACAGTCAGAGGGGGGAGAGACGATGAGAATGAAATATTGGTATTTTAGAGAGAAGGATTATGGGGATGGAGACGAATCTGGAGCGAAAAAGAGAATGAGGGCATGCCGGTGTGGACATGCGTGTGAAACAAACAACGAACAAATTCAAAGCACCTGCGAAAAAAAAAGGGGAGAGAGGATCCAGGGAGGAATGGAGGGCAGGTTAGACAAGAAGTTCAAGGATGAAGGACGATGGAATGCAAAGTGAGAGATGGGGCGTCGGTTAGGTATATTTGTGCGTGAGAGAGGAAGAGATGATAGTAGCAGCGGAGCTGCACCCACCGTGCTGTCCGTGTCTACCTCACTGCACCAGCTTCGCCATCTAGCCAGCCCAACGCTGCCCCTTTCTTGGCAGTAAGCTGTACGTGTAAGGAGATGTGCATAAATAGAGAAAGGAAGGAAAGTGGCGAGAAGTAGGGGAAAAGCAACAACAAAACACACCGAGGTGTCTTGACAAAGAGAAAGAACGATAACAAGAGGGGGCAATGAGACAAGACCATAAAGCAGCAAAGAAAGAGAGAAGAAGAATAGCAGCAGCATGCTCATCAACATCAGTCGAATAAGAGAGTAGAGCCACCGAGGGCAAAGAAAGAAACAACATGGGGGAGATCCCCACCATGGTGAGGAGAAAGCGACCAGTCAGACACTCCTCGTCTAAGAGTCGGTACGCGTATTGGTCCACACAGACCAACAAACAACCTTGCTTTGTTGGATTCTGACTCGTGACATGTGTATGTGTGTGGCATTGTCATATTGCAAGTGGAATTTCTCCCTTGCTTACAAATTAAGACGGAAAGGCAAACCATCCTTCTCCAAGTAAGTGTGTATCAATATAAAACGCAAAGCGTATGGCGCTTCACAAGTGTATTTGTTCTTTCCTCGTCACTGGCTCCACTCGTCTCCCCTTGCTTTTCTAACCCTTCCAATCGCACAACAGGAGGGCCCTTTCTGCAAAGAAGGAGAACCGTCGCACTCCATTAACGCTTATTTCTTATTATTCCAAGGAGGCATGCATGCTGGGCAGTACGTCAACGTTGTAGTGAGCTTGGCTGTGTGGAATGCGGCGCTGTTTTGTTTTTACAAGATGTACTTAGAGATGTCGGACTCGACCAGGAGGTCGTTGACGCGGCTCTGAACGAGGGCCTTATCCACGGTTATGACGGCCCCTTCGGCCTTGTCCGAGGCCTCGAAAGATATCTCCTCCACGATGCGCTCCAGCACTGTGTGCAGGCGGCGTGCTCCAATGTTCTCCACCGTCTTGTTGACCAAGGCAGCCACCCGGGCGACCTCCCGCACGGCCTCGTCCGTGAACTCCAGCGCTACCTTTTCGGTGGAGAGCAACGCCACCTGCTGGGCAATGAGGTTGGTGATGGGCTCTGTCAGGATGCGGTACATATCATCCTCCGTCAGGCCCTTGAGCTCAACCCGGATGGGCAGTCTACCCTGCAGCTCGGCCAGCAGGTCGGCGGGCTTGCACTGGTGGAAGGCACCCGAGGATATAAAGAGGATGTAGTCCGTGTTCACATTCCCGTGCTTGGTGCTGATGGTGCAGCCCTCGATTAGTGGGAGAAGGTCCCGTTGCACGCCCTCCGCCGAGGCGTCCGCACCCCTGTAGTCGCTGGGGTTGCAGATCTTGTCGATCTCGTCAATGAAGACAATGCCGCTCTCTTCCACTGACTGAATGGCCTCCCGCGTCACATCCGACATGTCCACCAACTTCTCCATTTCCACCTCCAGCAGCAGCGGCATCGCCTCCTTGACCAGGATCTTCCTCTTCTCCATTGGACGTTTGGGCATGATGGCGCGCGAAAACTTGCCGATGAAGTCCGCCATGGAAACGTTTGGGTTGCTCTCAGCGAATGCCCCGCTTCCCGGCCCTGCACCCGCTTTGTCGAACACGCCTCCCGCGCTGCCCCGATCCGCGGGCACCTCCACGTCGATGAGCCGGTCATTCAGGCTGCCCTTGCGCAGCAGGTCACGGAAGGTCTCCTTGGCGTCCTCGCGCGCATAGGGCCCTGTCAGGATCTGCAGGATCTTTTCCTCCACCGCCTTTTGGGCCTCCGCTTTGATGGCCTCGCTACGCCGCTTCTTGGTCATGTTCACCGAGATCTCCACCAGGTCGCGGATGATCTGGTCCACGTCGCGGCCGTGGAAGCCCACCTCCGTGAACTTGGTGGCCTCCACTTTGATGAAAGGCGCGTCCGAGAGCTTCGCGATGCGCCGTGCAATTTCGGTCTTGCCACAGCCCGTGGGGCCAATCATCAGGATATTCTTGGGGATAATCTCGGTCCGCAGGTCCTCCGGCAGCTTGTGCCGCCGCCAACGATTCCGCAAGGCGATGGCTACGGCCCGCTTGGCGTCCGCTTGCCCCACGATATACCGATCGAGGTATTTGACCAATTCCTTCGGTTTTAGAGCCGCCGCCACAACCTCGGGCGCAGCAGTCGTGGGTTGAGGCTGGTCCGCCGCCGGCATTGCCGTCGATGTCGTCCCTGCCCCTCCATCTCCCGGCACGGCCGTTCCGTCGCTTCCGTCCGGTGGTGGCGGCGGCTCCGTCTCGACGCTGAACGCCCTTCGATGGATTTGAGATACAAGGGAGAGCGGCGTGCCACAAAAAACCGAGTTATGCCGGTGCAGCGGCGGGACGGGACGGGACGAGCAGATTGAGGACGTGCTAATAGTAGTGCGGGCGTTGGAGGAGCTTGAGGTTGAGAAGGAGGAGGAGGTGGACGCGGACGCTACCCTATTGCTGATGCTCGCTCGGCGGGTCAGTGACCGAATCATGACGCTCGCGCCTTGACTCCCTGCGCCAGGAAACTTGACCTGATGTTAAATGCTTATGTTTGTGACTGTAGCTTGTGTTTCGGATGATTGAGTAGAGGAGGGAGTCAGATTGTTTGCCTTGCTTGGCTGCTTTGAGAGCCGACGCAGACGACCTTTAAGGTACGGGTAGACCGCATGCACTATAAATGTGCCTGTGTTGAGGGAGTTTCAACGTGCTCCGCTGTGCCCTTGCCTGACGTGGTAACTTAGGTTAGGGGGCGGGGCTGATGAGAAAGAGGAAAATGATTCTATGATGACGGCGGCGCGACTTGCCTCTTCTCTCGCGACTCCTCGCTAAATAGAACGACGAAGAAGGCGTGCCGCGTTCAAGCTTACGCCCTTCCCCCCTCCACACCCACACCCACCACAGCAGCGCACAAGGCTGGGCACGAGGTGAAGACGCACTTATGCCAGCCCATCCCCCGACAGGAGCGAGGGGGGCTGCCACTTTTCTCATCGCCCCCTTTCCTCCCCCAATTCACGACATAGGAACACCAAGCACACATGGCGGCCGTGGGTGTCATGGGACCGCAAGACTCACACCTTGTAGGGGCCGGCTCAAGCACTGGTAAGTAGAGGATTGAGGAGGGAGGAGACTGCTTTGTTAAAAAGTCCCTGCGTCCCCTCCCTCATTTCCATCCTTTTCCTCCCGTTCTCCCTCCTCTCTAGTGTCTGGCCTGCTTGCGCTCCTGGAAGAGGATAGCCCCCGGCTTACGACGCACGCCTTACATAAGCTGCACGAGCTGGTGGACCAGTTCTGGGCGGAAGTTGCGACTGCCTTGCCCTTGATCGAGGAGCTGTCCGAAGATGAGGCCTTCGAGGCGCGCGAGTTGGCGGCGGTGGTGGCGTCCAAGGTCTTCTTCCACCTGGAGGAGTACGAGGACGCGCTGCGTCTGGGTTTGGGCGCGGGTGCGTACTTCGACGTGAGCAAGAAGACGGAGTATGTGGAGACGCTGGTGGCAAAGGCCTTTGACGAGTACGTCCGCCTTCGCGAACGCCTGGTCCTGGGCGGGGAGGCCGCTACGAGCATCGACCCGCGGCTGGAGATTATCGTGGAGAAGATGTTCGAGCGCTGCTTCGAAGACGGCGCCTTCAATCAGGCCGTGGGTATCGCATTGGAAGCGCACCGGTTGGATAAGATCGAGGAGGCCATCGCGCGGGCACCGGCCAAGGGCCCGCTGATCGCCCACATCTTTCAGGTCAGCCAGACACTTATCCTCAGCCGGCACTTTCGCCTTAAGGTGCTGGACGTGCTGGTGCGCGTGCATGCCACCATCTCCGACCCCGAGTACGTATCCATCTGCCAGTGCCTGCAGTTCCTGAATCGGGCCAGCGAGGTGGCGCAGATCCTGGACGACCTGCTCCGGGGCCCGGAGGAGAAGGCGCTGCTGGCCTATCAGGTGGCCTTCGACCTGGTGGAGAGCGATAATCAGCACTTCCTCATGGACGTCAATGCCGTGCTTTTTCCGCCCGTGGCGGTTCCGGTTGCGATCGCTGCTGCCGAAGAGGCCGGGGCCGAGGAGAGCAAGGAGGCTAGTGCCGATGCGGCGGCGGCGGCGGCGG
>AFGO01000361.1:23411-35331 GCA_004335405.1 Nannochloropsis granulata CCMP529
CGAGAGCAGCTTGTCAGAGTACGTGTTGCATGTGTGGGAGCCCGTTACGGTGGCGGCGCTGGTCCTCAAGCTCAAGAGCGGGGACTACTCGCCCCCCGGCGGCGCCAACCCCAAGGCGGGTGGCGTGCTGGAGCTGGTGCAGGACGTAGAGCTGCTGTGCCGCAACTCGTGGGCGTGCAACGTGGAGGACTCGGAGGCCTGGGGCGCTGCCGAGAAGTTCCACGCCATCTTTGACCGCCTTCTGCAGGCTTGGGTGTTGGAGCAAGCACCCGAGCGACGCCTGTCCCTAAGCCAAGTGCGCGGCCTTTGCCAGGACCTGGTCGAGCCCTGCTCCGCTTGCCGCCAGCCCGTCACCCGGCACGGCGGAAAGGTGGTCTGCGGCCGCTGTGCACTGACGCTGCACCCGGACTGCCACCGCCTCATGCAGCAGGACCAGGAGCAGGCCGGGGCCGAGGAGACGGACCTGTGGCACTGCGTCGAGTGCGTGGACTTCCGTGTGCGGCGCCAGGCATACCCGGCGCTGGGCTTCGACGAAGAGGACCGCAAGGGCGACTTGCTGCCGCAAGATTACGTGGAGACCACGGAGCACCTGAGCGCGCACGCCCGAGACATGCTGCTGTGGCTGCGTATGGTAGTAGGAGAGTGGGGGCCGGTCGTAGCCTTCCCGCCCCTGCTGGACGTGACGGTCAGCCGCACCGTATTGGAGAAGGTCAAGGCCGACAGCGACCTTCTGGGCATCACCGCCGCCCTAGCCCTGCTGGGTGGGCGCGGCCCGTACGCCCGGAGAGGGGTGGGGGCGGCGAAGGGCATGGAGACGACAGAGGCGGGACAGCAGCTTTTGGTGTTGGACGCGCTGTGCCAGGCGGCCTCCACGCACTCGGGCCTGATCCGGTCATTCTTGGAGCGGCAAGAACAGAAGGTAGCGGCGCTGCGCAAACGCCCGCCGAAGGAGGAGGAGGAAATGCGCAAAGAGCTGCAGGAGATTGGGGGCGACGCGGCTGTCCTGGCTTGGAAGGATCCCATGACAGAGGCCTACATGGCGGAGGAAGCGGCGGGGGCGGCGGCCGAGGAGGAGGAGGATGACGACGAGGAGGAGGACGGGGAAGACGGAGAGGATAGAGAAGAGGACGAGATGGCCGTTTGTTGCGACTGTAAGGAGACGACTAAGGATGTGGACGACTCGCAAGTGGTCTTGTGCGAGAGCTGCCCCACGGAGATCCACTTGCGCTGCCTGAACCCGAGCTTGACCGAAGCGCCGGAGAAGGAGTGGTTCTGCCGGGCCTGCAAGGCCAAGAAGAAGGGTAACCACAATAAGTCACGGCAGCGGCAGCGCTACATCGTCAAGGCTGCTGATGTGGACGACCTGCTGGAAGCCCAGCGTGCCGCTGCGGAGAGTGCTCTGTTGGAGGACCTGGTGGAGGAGCGCATCCAGGAGCATATAAGGGTGGACGAGAAGGGGAAGAAGGAGAAGAAGACATCCCCTGTCAATGCAAAGTCAGACAGCGCGGCTTCCTCCCCCGCGCGTAGCGGCGTATCGAACAAGAAGGAGGGAAAGGAACAGGAAGTCAATGCAGCGTCCAAGGATGAGGCCGGGGACGGAGAGAAGAAGGCCACTCCCACATCCTCGTTATGTGCCTCTTCGGCCTCCAGCAGCTCGTCCGAACCTGCGGCTGTCGGGTCCACGTCGCGGCCCAAGTGCGAGTACTGTGGCTACGACGAGCTGGAGGTGTGCAGCCCGCTAGTGCTGGGCCAAACGCTAGTGGAGACGGAGCAGTATCTGGCTATGAACCCGGCCAAGGACCCCTGGGTGCAGGAGCAGCTACGGAAGCGGAACAAGATAAAGGAGGTTGAGGCGGTCAGGAGGGCTAAGGCAGTCGCCGATGCGGCCGCAGCCAGGGCTTCAGCGGCGGCTGAGAAAGCAGCCAAGGAGGGCAGCAGCAAGGAGAGAGAGTCCAAGGGAGAGGAAGAAAACAAGGGCAAGAAGCGGAAACGCGACGGCACCGACAGCGAGAACGTGTCCCTTGCCGGCACGGCGGCCACAGGGGAACATATCGAGTCGGCACCCTTGGCTACGGTGGCTCCCTTCTTCCCCCGCCCGGACACGACCGAAAGCCGTCGCCTTCCGAACACGGCCGGCTGCCCCATCGTTCACGAGCGTTGCGCCATCCAGATGCTGGCCTTCCGCGCCCGGGCATTTCACGACAGGAAGCTCCAACAAGAGGCGGTTGCTGCCGGGGCGGACCCGCCCCCGCTGCAGCTGGGCCTAGAACCGCCGCAAGACCACAAGCTCAGTGCGGCCCAGCTTGAGATCAAGAAAAAGAAGAGGGATGCGCAGGCTGTGATCGAGGAGGCCCTGCGGATTAGCGGCACTCGTACCTACGCCCTGGGTCAAGACCGCCACGGCCGCTGCTACTGGAAGATGCCGGGGGATGAGACGCGCCTGTACGTATGGGTTCGCGACACGGAGAGCGAGGGCAAGGACATTAATATCAAGCGCGAGCCGCTTCCACAGGAGCAACTGGACGGCATGGGACCCGGTGGCTGTGGGATCTGGCTGTGCTACGACCAGCGGGAGGACATGCACCGCTTGGTCGAGTACATGGACACACGCCACCCCAAGGAGGCGGCCTTACGCACGGTTATTGAGGCCGAGCTCCTGGGCGAACCCAAGGTGAAGGTGCCTCGGGACGAAGCTATGTTTGTGCGGGGGGGCGGGGAGGGGGGCGGAGTGAAGTTGGAGGGGGCGGAGATAGAGGTGGACGCCACGGGGGTTGACAGCGATGCCAAGACCGAGACGACTGACGGCGCGGGAGAGGGAGGAGAAGCGCAGGCCGACGCGAGGAATGAGGCGGCAGTTGCAGCGGCGGCCAAACCCGTGGCGCTCAAGTTCCTGGAGGAGAAGAACCAGATGCCGGTTCCGCCTGAGGTACTGGACATAGAGGTAGACCCAGACATCTGGGGCGAGTCACTGGAGAGCAAGGCGGTGGTACGTAAGACCCGCAAGTACCATGCCGTGGTGCTGGTGGACGCTGAGGACAAGGTGTGGCAGGGCCGGAGCATGGGCGTCAAGTTCCAGATCTTCAAGGGCGGGGAAGAGGTGGAGGGCTCGAGCACGCCCCGTGCGCACAAGGACAACATCTTTTGGTTCAACGTTTACGAGTTTTTACTACCGGGCCTCTACACGCTGCGCTACACCGTGGACACTTTCAACAAGGACATCAAGCCACTCTGCCTGCGCGTGGAGGTTCGTGCCCGCAGGGCCCCGACCTCGGTTCGCTCCGTGCTCAATGGCCACCTGAGCTTCCTCAATGTCTCGCGCGGCGGCCGTTACAGCCTCAGACAGTCTGTTGAGCTGGACATTCCCGAGGATGCAGACGAGGTGGTAGGCCTGCGCATAGCTCTCCTCCAGCTCAAGGAGACTTTACCGGCCGGCGCGCTGCTGGAGGGTCCCGAGGATCTAGGCGGCGGCGGGAGCAGCAGTGGCGTCGGTATGGGAGGCGAGGGAGAATCAGGAGCAGCCCGGGCGTCCGTGTGCTTCTGGACGGAGGCCCTGCAGGCGCAGTGGATCAACCATCTGATGGAAGCAGAGACGGCCCAGGAGGTGATGGAGGGTCTGCTCCTTCTAGAATCCTGCTTGCACCCGGAGTGGCTCAAGCCCTGGTTCCACCCCTTGCGCCGAGCTTACGCGGCCTCGACCACTCACCTGTTGCGTGTGGGTACCACCCCGGCGGCGGTGGCCTTCCATCTCTTCATCCTGGACAAGGCCCTCTTGTACGACAAAGAGAAAAAAGTGTTGCGCAAGACGCGCGGGGCAGCAGCAACTACAGGAGGAGGCTTTCGTCGTTCGACACAGCGCTCGCGACTGGAGGAGCTAAGCGACGAAGATGATGAAGAAGAGACGGAGAGCGAGGAGGAGGGGGACTCCGATGAGGATGATAATCGCAAGCGTACGCGTTCACGCAAGCAGCACGGCAAGAAGAGCGCCGGGGCGGCCTCGTCATCTTCCTCGTCCCGCGGTATCAAGCATGCCCAGCGGTCGTCTTTCCGCAAACGGGCGGTGGTGTCTTACAAGGAGGCAGGGGACAACGACATATACGACGAAGAGTCGGAGGACGAGCCGTCGGCGGCGGCGAAGGAGGGTGCTGCCCAAGGCAGCGGAGGGAGCAGGAGCAGGCCGCGTGGAGGCGGGCCCATCGTGTCGGCGGAGGAATTTGCCAAGGAGTGTCTGGTGGTGTTGCGACAGCTCAAGGCCCACCCGGCGGCGGGGCCATTCAAGGAAGACGTGAAGGCAGTGGATGTACCGGGCTACAGCGACATCGTGTCTTACCCCATGAGTTTAACAACATTGGAGACGAAGGCTCGGCGGCAGGCGTACGACATATCGCTGGAGAAATTTGCGGAGGATGTGAGCAAGCTGTGGGAGAACAGTGCTCTGTACAACGGGGAGGACCACGTGGTCACTCAAATGGCCCTTGAGCTCAAGGTCCTCTTCGAAACATGGCAGAGGGAGATGAAGCGCAGCCTTGTGACGTGAGGTGGGGGGGAAAAGAGAGAGGTGGATCGGGGTTGGGGATGACCAGCGGTTCAGACCAAATGACTGATGAGCAGGCATGGCGTAGGGCTGAGGCCGTCCGAGCCTCGAGAGGTAAACTAGAGAGAGGGGCAAAAGAGAATAGGCGTGCTATATGAGGATAAAAGCAAAAAAGAGAAGGCAAATGCCGTGTTCTTATAGCGAGAGGAAGAATGACAAGAGCAAAGAAGACCTCGGACAGCGCGCGAGCCTACATATCTTCATTGGCATTCATTCTAATTTGATTTACGTTACGTTTCTGCCGCCAGTTTCATAATCCACACGATTCCACAAGTCTCATATATGTAATCCCCGCATGGGTGGTGTGGACCCCTTGCCGGCGCCTCTCTCTCTCTCCTTGTCGGGGCTGCTGGGATGACCGGCCACTCCTCCTCCGCTCCTTCGTCCCTGCCCTCCCTCTTGCCTTCGCATCTGGTCCGCCTCTCCCTCTTCCTCCTCCTTATCATATCCCGCCCCCAACGCCGCTAGCACCGCATCCTCACAAAACGTAAATGATTTGTCCAAGGCTACATTTTCGATTGGTCTGCAGCTCGGTGCTCGAATCCACCCGTCGATGGTGCCAAATCCTGCGGTGGGGCAACTGGAACTTTGGCAAGCATGTAGCTGAAGTCAGGGATTGCGGCTCCGGAAAGAACGGCCTGTGCTTCGTCCGAGAGGGGCGATTTGTTGGGTTCGATATTTGCCTTCGAGCAATTGCTAGTCAGCAGCTTTATAGGAGTGGGATGTAGCATGCAGCTCTTAGTAGTCTCGTCGCCAGGCGGATCAAGGCCCATCCGAAGAAAGGCGCGGCTAGAAGAGAATGTAAGGGAGGGAAGAGCGGGTAAGTAAATGCAACCGAGGTGGTGTGTATGGGGGACTCATCAAGATCGGCTAATCTGAGTCCTAAGTGTCGCTGGGAGGACATACACATGGATCAAAATGCTCAAAACGAATGCACATCCGCATGACCTCATGCTCTTACCTTATGGCATTGTTACCCGGGGAGATGTCCGCCTGTTGTGGTTGCTTCAAGTGAGGCATCCATCCTCTCTCCCATTCTCCACCTCCTCCTACCCCACTGGAAAGGAAGTCGACATCGAGCTCGCTCGGCAGAGAGGGGCTGGAGACAGAAAGTGCCGGAGTCGCCTGCACCGCCAAGATGGTCGTCCCTTCAGGCAGTACCAGTCCCCTATCGAGTCCCTCGTCCACTACCTCCTCTTCCTCCTCGTCCCCCTCGTCCCCTCCCTCCTCCTCCTCGTCCCCTCCCTGCCCCTCGTACTCGTTTTCATGATCCCCTTTTTCAATCATGTTTGCTCTCTCCTCACACGCACCCTCAAAACCTATCACGTGCCCTTGTGAAACCGAATCGAAGCACGATGGAGCCGGTGACGTAATGGCCCAGGCGATGCTTATCGCGTTCTCCTCTTTTTCCTCCTCCCCCCCCTGCCTTGGGTGCCTCTTTCCATCCTCTTGTTCCTGCGAAGGCTGTGTCTGGTGATGACAATGGCCGGTGCAGTTCTCTGAGGGCCGTAGCGCCTTAGCCAACACGTCATCAGTCATCGAACAGGGTCCGGCCCCCGTCTGGAAAGCATTGAGGCACAAGCCTTGCCGCAAGTCCACGCCTCGAAGCTCCCTCAGCGCGCGTAGTCTCTTTGTCACGGACAGCACTGTAACTGTCGAGCCGCCGAAACACTCCTCGAGCACGGCCCGGGCTGTACGCTTGGAGGAGGGAGAAGGGAGTGGAGGCGCCTCGGATGAAGGAGGGGGCGGCGAAGGAGGAAGCAATGGCGCTGCGTCAGGGGCTGACAGAGGAGCGACAGAGGAGACAAATTCAGCATGAGCAAAATCACCGAAATCATCGGTGTCGTCCACGTCCTCGTCCTTAATCGTGGTGGTGGGCAAGGGCGGGATAGGCATGGAAAGAACAGGTGCTGGCGGGGCAATGCCTTGCCTCTTTGACACCTTGACTTCCAGGGTGAGGGCATCGGGATTCCCCCTTTCCTTTTTCTCTATCTCCTTCTGGGCCTCAGCATTCTCGGCTGGCAGCGTTGCGAACTCCCTAAATGCGTAATCTTCCGGCAAGTCCTTGTTTGATGCCTCGCGTGCTCCATCTTGAATCGTCATGGGCCCACGGAGAAAAGCTGCTGCCTGCTCCTCGATCGGTGCAGACAACGGGAAGCCTCTTGGCTCGGACAAGGAAGGTACAACCTTCCCCTCCTCCTCCATTGTTGTTGGTTTTACATGTACGTCAGCGAGGAGGAGGTCGGGGTTGAATAAGAGAGCCGCACTTTCGTCTATTGGTGCAAGCAAAGAACTCTTTGCTGCCACTTCGCCGGATTTTCCACCCTTCCAAGATGACGAAAGCTCCATGTGCGGGAGTGAGACATCACTATCTTCTTCTTCGTCTTCTTTGTGATGTGAATCTGGTGATGAGTCTTGTAGATGGGAAGGGTTCGACGCAGCGTCAAGATGTTGGAGGCCGCCTTCCTCCTCCGCCTCCTGACTCTTCGGTGCCCCCTCTTCCAATACTTTCCTCTCGACTGGCATAGGAACCGAGGGCACTGAGACCAGCGGAGAAGATATTGCGAATCCCTGAAAGGAATTGTCGTCGTCGTCGTCGTCGTGGGCAAGCGAATCCGCGGCCGCTGGACTGGACTGTTGCTGCTGGGCCTCCTCGTCATGATGATCATGCTGATTATTGTGGTGCTCTGGCGGTGCTCTGACCGACGCCTCGAGGGTGGGCTTTGGGCACGGCAGCGCGGCCATGAGATCGTTGTCCGCCATGGCATGCGTACAAGCTCTGGTGGTTATGGGGAGGAAGGGGGGAAGGATGAGAAGAGGACGATAATGGGCCCGAGAAGAAGCCAAAGGAGCGAGGCGGGGGCGGCGGCGACTCGCGGAGAGTCTCCAAGTCGTATGGATGGGAGGGAGAGAGACGACCTCTCTGGCTCCTTTACTCCTCCACTTCTTACACACATGCACGTGCCACGGTTATTCCTAGCGCGCGGTCTACACGCAGGTCAAGGCATCGTGCAGCGGCAAGGCTGCGCCGACGCATGAATGATTGTCCACAGCGTTGGCTGGTTGGAGTGTGTGTCGCGGTCAAGAATATCCGCACGTACGTGTACCCACCCCATCCCCCACCATTCATGCATCCACCCATTGGTCCCTCACCCACGCACAGGCAATAATGTGGCAGTATTCCCCTGATGGGGAGCTGCTGGCTAGCGTGGCTGCGGATAATAGAATACGAGTCTACGATGCGGTAAGTGTCGGGAAGGCTTTGAGTGGGCCGCTCGATGTGCCCTTGTATATGTCTGCACGTATGAGCTGTGCTGTTTCCCTTCGTCAGTGTCGACGGTGTTCCGGCTCTGCCTTCGATTAGGATAACAGGGTTTTGTGTCTTTTGTAGAGGTGGGATGGGTGGATGGGTGTTGGGGGGAGTGGCCAGTAAAGGCGCCGCCGAGACATTGTTTCTACCTACGATTCAGCAAGGAAGCACTTCACACGCCCCTGATCACACGTCGGCAGCGTCAAATGGCGACGAAGCAAAATATACCCTAGTTCTGCCCGTGAGCCTCGGCCAATTTACTCGACGAAGCGGACCTCCCCCCTAACGACCCTTTGTCTTGTCCATTCACTTTCAACCACCTAGGCGACAGGCACCCTGCGACAGAAATACATAGAAAAAGACCACTTCGCCTTTCAATATACCTGTCTTGCATGGGTGCGGGGCGTGACCTGGAACGACAAGGTATGAATGATCGAAAAAAAATCGCAATCACAACGTTTGTATGCATTATACCGAGGAATACAAGTGGATAGGTAGACTTGCCCTGATGAGACGCAAATTTCCAAAAAGCTTTTTAATTGGTCCGTGTTATTGATATGCAAGCCTGAGAAAAACAAAAGCTCTGAGCAGTATAAGTCTTCCTACCCTTCTCCCAATATGGTATATTCCCCTTTTTTCTTTACCACGTCGATTGCTGGCGTATTTTACCCAACTAAGTATTCGATTTCCTCGTTTTCAACGCCCGACTCACACAGCACGCGAACAAGGTGGTGCCTGGCACCAAAAGCGGGCTCGGGATTCTGGCCCTGGGCAGCGATCAAGGACACGTGAGCGTTTGGGACTTGACGCGGGGGGTGCTTGCTCGGCGGTTGGGGGAGGGACAACATTTGAAGCGGGTCACGGGGGTGGCCTTTGCGGCGGGCGGCGCTACGCTCTATTCGACGGGTGCTGGGGACGCGGACGTGCTGGAATGGGACTTGCGCACGGGCGAGTGCAGTCGGCGCATCTCAGGAGATAAGCACGGGGCATCAGCGCTGGCCTTGGACCCTGCCGAGAGCGCCACCTTGGCAGTGGCCCGGACGCGCATCCACTTGCTGGACGTGGCGAGCGGGGAACGACGGAAAAAGATCTCATCAGGACACGCGGCCGCCGTGACGCGCATGGCATTTTCGGATGACGGGGATTTCTTGGCAACAGCCTCGCAGGGGGCTCGTCACGTGAATGTGTTCGACTGCCGGGACAAAAAGAAGAACCGGGAGGCGGTGGCCACGCTGTCTTTGGATGGCTGTCCCACATCGTTGGCTTTGCGGGCCGAGCCTGTCTCGGCGGAGGCGAATGCAGCGATCGTGTTCACGGTCCTCGCTTGCTGCGATACGGGCACCGTCCGAGTGCTTAGGCAAAGCTGGTCGCCGTCGCGGGCCAACAGGTGCAGCGATACCGCGAACGGCACAGGGATAGCAGCAGCAACACAAGTGACAGGTCCACCAGCAAGCACGCGCGTAGTAACGGCGGGAGGGAGAGGAGAGAACGAGAACATCTCGGCGCTGACGGCGTGCTTCTTGCCATGGGACGGGGAAGGAGGGCCCTTGGCCTGGCGGGTGGCTTTAGTGTACGGTCCAGAGAGCGCCCCGTCATTCGAGACATTTAGTTTTGCCACGGGCAAGGGCATGAGCGAGTTGCTGCCCAAAGTGGTGTTGGGGGACGGCAGGAAAGACGTTGGATTGGCAGGGGAGGACGAGGCAACAGCGGGCACGAAGCGGAAAAGGAAGGAGGTCAAGGCTCTGGACGCACTGGACCCCGCTTCCAAGAAGGTGGCCACTGATGGAAGTAGCGGCCTCAGAAAAGGCGAGGTCCTGCAACTGGCCACCACAAGTCGGACCAGCGGCAACAGTGAGGAGGAGGGTGAGGACGCCAAGACAATTGGTCGCCGGTTACAAGCCATAGCGGATGGCTTAGAGCAAGGGGGAAGTAGAGGGCACGAAGGGTCGGTGGTAGAAGGGGCAGGGGGACGGCGGGCAGGGCCTAAGGCCGACTCTCTGGTTACGGTGTTAAGCCAGGCGCTCAAATCGGGCGATGAGGATTTGCTGGAGCAATGTCTAGGTGTGCACGATATGCACGTCATCTCCAACACGGTGCAGCTGCTCTCCGCGCCGCTCACGTTTCCGCTCATGGACACCTTGGTACGGAAGCTGGAAAAGCGGCCCAATCGCGCTGATACGCTCTGTCCATGGGTCCGCTTCCTCTTCCTGCACCACACCAGCTACCTAGTCAGCGTGCCCGGCCTGGACCAGCGCTTGGCGGGCTTGCACAAGCTTGTCACCCGGCGCGTGGCCGTACTTCCCCGCCTCCTAGGTCTTATGGGCCGTTTGGATTTGATGCTTTCGCAGATTTCCAAGAATGGCAGCGGCCATCAACAAGCGCTGCAGGACAAGGACAAGGCGGCCGTTGAGGTGTATGTAGACAGGGATAGTGACGAGGAAGATGACGAAGACGAGGAAGATGAGAATGAGGTGGAAGGCCTTGAAGGAGAGGAGGGGGAGAGCAGCGTCGAAGAGGAGGAGGAAGAAGGTGACGACGATGATGACTCGGATGAGGATTAGCGTTTAAAGTAGAAATAAGACAAAGCAACCCAAAACAACTCGAATAGATCATTTTGATAGCTTTTAGGGCTTCCTACTTCACAGACATTATTTGATTCTTTTTTACAAAAATGGGGCGGTTGTACGCATGCGTGCTTTCCTCTTTTCCCCCAACGTTCCGCTGTATTTTTCCTTATCCGACTTTCACTTTTCCGAGGCCTTCTCATAGGCATGCATGTCCCGGATCCGCTCTAAAATTTCCCGCTTGCTGGTCTCCTGGATCTCGCCCGCCAAGATGAACTCGTCCAAAATCGAGTACACCTGTAAGAATGAGTGCATGGGTTCGTGAGTACGTGCGCGAGAGCGAGCCGGGGAACGGAGAGACGCAGGCAATGACGAACGTTGACCACACAATCAAGCTTAGCCGTCATACACCCAACCGCGCTGCTCAGTCATCTCCCCCCCTTTCTCTCCCTGACCTTGTTGAAATTGAAGACGATGTCGAGCTCGCAGACATTGCGGAAGAATTCGTCAAGGAGCTCCACGAAGAGGTGGATGGACTCGAGGTAGGCAAGCTCGTTGTCCGTCACGTCCACACCCAGGGAAAAGTACAAGCCCGCGTAACGCCGGTAAATAAGCTTGTAGTTCTGGTGCTCCACAAAGTTGGTGTATTTGCGGTCCCGGCTCACAATCAGCTTGTGCACTTCGGCCTCCAGACGGAACTTCTCCGCCTCTGTGGGCGGGGGCACATACCACTTGGACAGTCGCGTCTTGCCCTGCCGATTCTGCAACAGCAAGAAGCGGATCTTGAGGAGTGTGTGGAAGGGCGTGTGTGATGGTATGGTCATGAGGATGGGTGGGATAGGTGGTGGGACATGGGAAGCAGCCCGCGTCTTGAATGTCATTTGGCGATGATGGGCACAGCAAGCAGTCCCGAGGTTAGCACTTACCATCCCAGCACTTGACTCAACTGTGCGCCTTCAGAGTATTCCTGACGGTCTGTCGTCGTGGTTTAGAGTGGCGAGAAGGGAGAAAGATGTGTGAGCCGAGGCAGATAAGTACATGCGTGCATGCAACACGCCAACACGCCCGAGATGAGATGAGAGCGACTGACTGTGGCGTGCTTTCCATCATTGCGTCTGTGTGGCTTATTTTCATCATGGATGTGGACGACCACCACCGTCAAACTGTGAGGCGTGTGGGCCTGGCTGAGAGGACGTACCTGGCAGGACAAGCAAGGAGCATGAAAAGGGAAGACTGACAAAATGAATGGCTATTATTCTGTTGCATTCACCCCTTTATCCACGATGGCCGTACCCGTACTGCAGATAGCCCTTCCCCCTGATAATTATGTACACGCTCTATGGCAGAGAAGTGTAAGGGCTATTTAGTGCACGTTTGCATTTGAACGAGAAGTTTTTTTTAAATTAGTGCACAGGGGGTGGGTGCACTAATTATCTGCACAGGGGGTGCACTAAT
>AFGO01002784.1:312-18803 GCA_004335405.1 Nannochloropsis granulata CCMP529
CGTGATCCTGGTTCATGGGCCAATCAATCACTCAATCAATCGTCGGCCATAGATACTCAGTCCATCCACCCACACGCAAGACATTACAACCACATGTGACTCACCACATGCTCGTTGCTTCCCTTCACTTCTACAGGAGAATGGCCGCCAAGATGAAGGGCCAGTTGCTCAAGGACATTGCGGCCTTGACGAGCTTTGGTGGTGGTGGGGGTGCGAATGGCGAGGAGGATGCCTACGACGACGGGACTAGCGCCTTCGGTCACGGCCAGGGCAAAGAAGAAAGGAACGAGAACGGCGGCAGCAGCGGTGGTGGTGTTTGGCGCGTCGAAGGCGATGAGGAAGGAGACGGGGTTTTGGGAGGTGGTGCTGTGAGCCGGTCGAGGCTGCGGATGGAGCGGGCGATGGATTTTGGGGAGGAGGAGGCGCGGTATCGGGGGAAGAAGGTCTCGCGACGGGCTCTGCTAGCAGACGATGATGAAGAGGGTGACGAGGATGTGGAAAATGGGGAAGGAAGTCATGACAATGGGGAGGAAAGTGGGAATGAGGAGGAGGAGGGAGCCTCCGAGATGGGGTTTGGCTCTCAAGAGGACGAGGACGAGGACGAGGACGAGGACGTGAGTGATGGCAGCGACGACGACACCGACAGTGACGGCCACCACAACGAGGAAGAGGAACTCACGCTCGAGGAGGAGATGAAGCAGCTCCAACAGGACAAGAGTGGGATGGCTCTACTACTCAAGCGGTCCCGTGACGATAAACGACAAAAGGCAGAGCAAGCACAAAAAGAACGCGACATGTGGAACAAGCTCTTGGAAGTCCGCATCTTGTTGCAACGATTGCTAGGGATGGCTAATCGTTTCCCGCGTGGGGAGGCGTACGAGCAATATGTTGATTTGGACGAGAGTGGGGAGACTCGAGAGGGCTTTACTGGAGTGGCCTCGGGGCTCCGAGGCGTCCTAGTTAACCTGGTAGGGATGCGCGCGGAACATGCAGCAGCGCACCAGCAGGAAAATCAGGTCGAAGCCAGTCAACGACGGAAGCGACAACGGGTGCAGCATGCGGCGTTTGTGAGTGGTAAGGTCGGGTTGGGAAGTGGAGGGGATCCATGGGTGGCGTCACAGAGGGATTACCAAGGGTGTAAGGAGCGGTGGAAGGAGGTGGTGGATGCAGCACACCAACGAGCGACGTTATCTTGGGCAGTGTCGAAGAAGTTCAAGGTGGTGAACTCGGGTCTATGGGGGCAGGTGGAGGTGGCGGCAAAGGGAGCGAGGGCCTTGAAACGGTCTCATCTGACATGGGCCCAGACGAAGGCCGCCGGGCTATTTACTGCTGGTGCTGCTGAAAAGGAGGACGAGGAGGCAAATGAGAGGGAAATGGAGGAGGGAAGCGAGGGAAAAGGAGAGGTGGACTTGGAGGCGTTCGATGATGCGGAGCTGTACCAGCAACTGTTGAAGGATTACATCCAAGCTGTCGGGCCCGGGGGGGATTTGGACCCTGCTGCTGTTGCTGCCATGGGGCGATCCTTGTCGAGGAGACGCCAGAAGAAGAAGGTCGATACCAAGGCGAGCAAAGGGAGGAAGTTGAGGTATGCAGTGCACCCGAAATTGGAGCATTTTATGTTCCCGGTGCCGATGGGGGAGTGCGGGATGGATGTAGACCGGCTGTTTGCCTCGCTGCCCGGACGGAGGGGGAGGGTGGTGGTGCCCGTGGCGGGGAAGGCCGGGGAAGAGGAAGACTGAGCACAAATTACAATAATTTGGGGTGGAATGTTTGTAGTGCACGGCGAAGGGTAAGAACGAGGGGGAATGGTAGAAGTTTTGAGAGTATGGAGAGAGAAGAGGGGGAGGATATTGAGATGGGGGGGAAAGGGGAAAACTGCAAAACCCTCATAAAGAAAATAACCCAGGGTCGATCTACACGTCTTTTCTTTCTTTCCAAATTAGTACTTACAGGGCACCTTATGGTGCATCCTTTCCCACTTCCCCATCCCTCTCCTCTTCTTGCTCCTCCTCTTCCTCCCCCTCGTCTCCCTCCTCCTCCTCCTCATAGTCAGAATAATTCGGCAAATCATCCTCCTCTCCCTTCCTCACCGCCATCTCCTCAAAACATTTCTTCAAATATTCTTCCTGTGCCTCCTTCACCTCCTCGCTGGTCTCACACTGCTCATACCTCTCAAGCACTTCAGCATTCAACCGCAAAAATTCCATCCCCCACGAAAACTCTGCCATCAACGCCTTCGCCCCTTCCACATGCCCAACAATATACAACGTCGCCGCCACGGCTTCCGCACAGGTGAGCTTGAAAGGTCTTCCGTAATTCACACTGTTAGCTGCCACGAGGTAGGGGAGGAGACGAGGTGCCCCTCGCGACATTTTCGCAAAGGGAATTTCGGCCAACCGAGCCCAGGAGCAATCAATGACAGATACGCCCATTGTATCTACTATTGCGCGGTCTTCTTTTGAGACGACCTTGTCGGCCTGCGGGCTGAGGGTGAGGCCTCGAAAGGGTGCGCCGAGTTTCATTTCACGGATATACCCGAGGCGGGCGAGCTTCCGGCCGGTGCAGCGGTTGGGGTCGCATTGGTCAAAATCCCACATTTGCAGTTTGATGGGGAAATGCTTACGTTGCCATTCCCGGGCATCGATAATATCCTGGGCCGTGTCGGAGTTCTTGTCGTCGCTGCAGCTGCCACTGTCCTCGTTCTCGTGGTCATCGTAGCTCGAGGAGGGAGGGGGGGGGAGGTCGCCCTCGGGTGGAGGCCCGTCGCGATACACCCGTGCCTTATGCCGGGAGGAGCGCTGATGGCCGCCACCACGGCTGCCACGTCCACCGCCACGCTGTTGTCGTCTACTCGAAGTGCCACCACTTAGGGCTGCCTCGGCTTTGCGGCTGCCCTTCATGATATTGCTTTGGAAGGAGGGGAGGTAGGCGGGACTCCTCTTGAGTTGCCTTGCTTGCTTGATTGCTTGCGTGTATTCACCTGCGCCTGTGTCTTGGGAAGAAATTAAAATGCAATGAATAAGACGATATGAGAGTTTTCTCTGTATGTCTATGTGTGTGAGTGCGCGCGTGTGTATTGTGTTGTGGTCATGCATTGTGTGGTCAAGGCAGGTCACATCTGCCGCGTTTCGTCATCGATTACAACAATCGCCCAAAACCCAGCAGCCCATTATTCTTCTCAACACCACACGCACACAGGGTACCCAAACAAAAATAATGGTGCGCACCTTTATGCCGCAGCCGACGCGGGAGGAGGCCCAAGTCGTGTTGGCGAAGCGCTTCTTTTTTATGGGTTGTTTGGGCCTGCCTTGGCTTTTTGCCGTCTCTGTCATGTACTTTTGGCCCAAGGTTTACAGCGGGAGCAGCATCAGTAGCGCGGGCAACAGCAGTAGCAGCAGCAGCGGCAGCATGATGGTGAGAAGAGGAGGAGAGCCTCCTCACGGTAACCCCGAGCTGCGGAAGTGGGTAGGCCGGTCGTTGGTTGGGGCCGTGGTGGGATTTGGCCTCCTCTTTGGATGGGTCATCTTGTTTCAATTGCGGTGGCGAGAGTGGGGGTCTGGGGTTCTGAACTACATGATCAGTGCGCCCGAGAGTTATTCATCGGGATGGTGAGTATTGGGTAGAGAAAGGAAAGAAAGAAACCCAAAAGGTTCGCTAGAAAAGAAGGGTGAAAGCCTGGTCTCATATGCCTATTGTTGCCAAGCAGCAACAGGCACCACCACCAGCACCACCACCAGCACCACCACCAGCCTTTGCTTTTCTTCTCAGCACAACGTTTCTACTTTTTGATTTATTATGTGTTTAGTCAGCGCATTCATCTATTGACATGCGTAAAATGACTGTCTATCGGTCTTTCCACCGCCATCCCTCACCCAATCCCCTACTCCTCCTTCGTCCGGTCACCCCCCGCAACCATCTCCCCCTCCTCCTCTTCATCCCCCTCCTCCTCATATCTCCCTCTCGGTATATTCTTCAAATCCTCATTCAAACTCCGTCCCAGCAACAGCAAGTCCACCGCCCCATACCCCAAGGCGGAATGCGCAGCCAGCCATCCCCCCATCACCCCTCCCCCAAATGTCCCAAGTACGAGATCCCCACCTCCCAAAAAAACGTTTCCTACTCCGGGCACTACCCTAGTCCTCAAGCCAGGTGCCACAAACCGCGCAGGACGATGCGACAACCCCACCCGGAAAGGGCCAAGCGTCTGCATCCCTCCGTGCTCTTCCTCAAAATGCCCCGCCATCTGCGGGTACAACTGCACCAACCGCTTCACCATCATCTGTTGCAATCGACGGATTTTCGCGTCCGACGGCTGCTTCATCTTATAGTATTTCAAGCCCGGTCCAGGTCCAAACACACCAGCGTTAGGGAGGGAAGGAGGGGGGCTGGGCGGCACAGCAGCCCCTGTGGCAGCAAGTCCCGCTGCAGCGATCTGCACAGCGGGTCTACTGCTGGTGCTCCCATCCATCCGCCGATAACACGCTTCCACAATATCATCGTCTGCTTCCGTCTCAATGACACACGTACTGTAGAACTGCTCTTGCAGCATGTGCTGCTGCTGTCGTTTCTTCCCCCCACCCCCCCAGGTAGCAGGCGCCGCCACGCCCGACGGGTCTTTCGCCGAAGGAAAATACACGTGAAACCACCCTCCCGGTATCTCTCCTCCCACCCCTTCTTCCGTCGGCACCTGATAGTAATCAGAAGCGGGCAAATCCAATTCTTCCGCCGAGCCCTTGAGCAATAAGACGGTGTACAGCCTAGGCCGTGCCTCCTCTAAGTGGTCGCCGCCGAAGGGCAAAGCCACTTCCTTAGGCAACCACTGCGTGAACAGCGGTACAACCCCCGACGATGCAATGATCGATTCCCTGCACTTTATTTCCAGCCCATTCTCTAACACCACTCCCACAGCCCGCCGTTGACGCGTGGCAACCGCAGCAGTCGCAGCAGCCGGCGTCGGGGCTGTCTTCCCCCCCTTCTTCCCTCCCTCCTTCGTCTCGTTAATCAAAATCCCCTTCACCTTCACCCGTGTCACTACCCGTCCCCCCGCCTTCTTGATCGTCGGAACCAGTGCACGCGCCACGCTTCTGTAACCCCCCTGAGGCCAATTTAACCCTTCCATTCCCTGGCTCATCGCCGAGACATAAGCCGCAAAACTCAACTCGGCCGGCCCAAGATTCTCAGTTCGAAAACCCCCCCTCATCACATCAAGCGACTCCCACTCTGGCAAGGTCACCGAAGTCACCTCCTGCACTGTCCGTCCTCCAATCCCTCCATAGCCCTGCCCAAATATCATCGCGATCCACCCTGCAGTCTTCTGGCCGAATAACCGTCCCACCCAGAACGCCGCTTGCTCCCGCGCGACCAATTCCATCCTTGTCACAAACATTCCCACTCTCCCTCTATTCTCAGGACCCGGCGCCGAGGTCACCTGATCGTCGATCAATGCCTGTTTACCCGCGCGATACACAACATCGCCTAATTTCCCCACACGCGCCACGTCGAATGAATACCCGTCCTCCTCTGTTCCTACCCTTGACCATTTCACTGCTGGTGCTCCCTCTAAATACGCACTTTGGAGCATGTTCTCATATACCTGCAGCTTACCCACGTTCAGAAGCCCATAATCGACCTGAACGCCTTTCATCTCCGTGGTACAGTTTCCCAAGCTGTCGCCCGACTCAAGGACAAGGACTGTGTGCCCAACCCGTGCGAGGAGAGCAGCGGTGTAAAGCCCTCCGACATCCGACCCGAGCACGATGTGATCGACTTCCTTCGGCAAGCTCGTGAGGGTTTGCATGTCACGAGCATCTTCTGATAGTCCATCTCCCTTCCTTGAACGCGTAGGGCGCTTATCGTTGTCCTCGTCTGCTGTTGCTCCTGTTGCTCCTGCTCCTACTCCTACTCCTACTCCTGCTCTCTTTTTCGGCGGGACATAGCCTTTGGGCTTACGTCGCAAGGCCCAGACTTTCATACCAACTGTTAACCCACCAACAAGGATGGGGTGAAGATTGTAGAGAAACGCGGCGGCGAGGGCCAGGAACGAGAGAGGCTGCTTGGCTCTGTAAAGCATGAAGAGCAACACTACAATGGCAGCAGGGGCCATCCTCGCCTCGCCCACCAGCTCGATCGCGAACAAATCATCCAACAACCCCATAATCCATTGAAACCACGGGTTGAGAATCACATGCTTCCACACACCGTACTTCTCGTCTAGTTCCCTCTCCTTCTTGGCGGCGTCCGCTGTCGACTTCCAATCGATGTCTTTCGCCTTGTCCAACGCTTCCCGTCGTGCCGTCTCCGCCTTGAATCGCCTCGCTTCCTCCGCCTCCTTTGCAGAAACCTTTTCCTGCTCCTCTTCCGCCGCCGCAGCGGCAGTCTCGGCCGCCGCCTCCTCCATGGCCGCAGCGTTGATGCCTTCGGCCTCCAGGTTTTCCCAGACCCGCGGGGAGACCTTGCCCAGCTTTACAGCAGTGACATGCGGGAGCAGCGACGTGGTGGTAAGGAGGGCGATAAGAATGGACATAAGCAGAAGCGGGGTCATGACGAGGGTCGTCGTCCGTGGGTTCCGTCTGCCCAACATGGTATGGCACTACTTGGGGGTGGGGAGGTGGCTTGATGATGGAAGGCTCCTCTGAACCGTTGATGACGATGATGCAGGGGCCAAGAGACGAGGAGAGGCTTGTCCGCAGGTTGGCCTGTGTGGAGATGATGGTGTGACAGGTCAGTGGTAAGGCGGGAGGTGGGCACATGACGTTGGCACGGCAGCGCTGTGACGGGGGGACGAGGGACGAGAGCCTTCAGAGAATTACATCTGTGACAGGCTGCCCGTATGTCCGTTTCGCCTAGCACGGTAACTACACAGACAGCAAAAAAAACATATGCAAACACAAAGCGTCTGTAATCCTATCCTGGTGATGCACTCCTCCTTCCTTTGATTTCTCTCTGGCATGCACGCTTATTAGCCCTCTCGTCTCAAGACTCCTTTGGCTGGCCCGCCCTCACTCCACTACCAAACACCCACAGCCATCTCACACTACACAGCATCGCTGCTACCATGGAGGGGTCGTTCCCCCAAACTCATACCGCCACTCTGACCAGCGTCAACCCGTCTGCCATGCTTTGGGAAGCCACTTTCGATGCTATCGAGGACGAGGAAGCCTCTCACACCAGCAGCAGCAGCAGCAGCAGCAACAAAACCACCACCATCAGCGACGAGGAGAAGGAGCGGGAGGACGACGACGGTGTGGACACTTCTCAAGAGCATCGTGTGTCGGTCATTCGGGGCTCTACGCTATATGTGTGCGTCCGTGATGACGCCCCTGCCATGCCTCGAACGGTTTTCATTTCGCGCTTCGACGCCGCAACCCCAGAAGGCGGTAAGGGCCCCATCGAGGCGAGCAGCGTGGTAGAATTAGGGGATTTCCTCGTCAAGGTGGACGATGTGGATGTTGTTGGCAAGGGCGCACGGCATGTGTCAATGCTTCTTCAGAAAGGAGCTGGCCAGGGCAGCTCCGTCGTCTTGACGTTTCGGAGGCTCAAGGACACGTCTCGGTTTGGTGAGGGAGTTCAGCAAGACGAGACGGATGGGGGCGGCTTCCAATTATCAGAAAAACGTAAGTTGTCCGAAAATGGGAAGTAGAGATTGTGTACAGATTTATTTCCGTAACGCACATCACCCCGAAGCTCGCCCACTCTATCAATACGCACACGTCTTGCACAAACACGCTCCGAATCTAGATCGCGTCATCATTTTCAAGCATCTCCTTGCTAGCGAACACATTGACAAGGCGCGTTTCAAGAGCTTGGCGGCCAACGGGATTCCGGACGTAGATAAGCATTTGCGCCCGCTGGTTTGGCGCATTTTGTTGTCCTACTTGCCGTACGACCGCTCGCGCTGGGACGCTCACTTAAAGGAACAACGCGCAGCCTATCAGCAGTTTGTGCAGGATCTCTGTATAATCGTGGCTCCAACGTCCAAAACTGTGACCCTTTCATCCAGCAGGAGCAGCAGCAGCAGTAGCAGCAGTAGCAGCAGCACCAGCACCAGCACGAATGACGGGGAGAGCGACAGCAACAACGGCAATGCGGCGGCGGACATACCAAAGAGATCGACGGTTTTGGAGCCCTTGGCAGCAGAAGAGACGAATGCATTCCGCACTGAGAACGTCGACGTGGATACTACTCTGGAACACTTGCGAGAAGAAAGACAAGCGCCCTCACCCGGCCGTACCGGCGCACGCGCCAGTGGTAGTAGCAGCAGAAACAACGACGCTAACGACATGTCGATGAGCCGCTCAGAGTACCTTCTTACCAGGCCTCGTTTCTCCTCGGATCAGCCTCTGTTTGATGCGGTTCGCAAAGATGTAGTACGCACTCATTCCGATCAAAATTTCTATCTAGATCGCATCCATGGCCCCGCGCGCTACGATGCTCTGCTGCGGATTCTCTTCATCTACGCCAAGATCAATGTGGGGACTCGTTACATTCAAGGTATGAATGAGCTGGTTGGCACTCTTCTTTATGTATTGGCCTCTGATCCGGACGCTGAGTGGGCGCAGCATGCCGAGGCTGATACCTTGTTCTGCTTCACGCACCTCATGTCGCAGCTTCGGGACGTGTTCATCGAGAGGATGGACGCGACTGACACGGGTATTGAGGGCCGAATCCAACAATTGGAGACTTTGTTGGCACGCCACGATCCTGCTCTAGACAAGCACTTCCGCATGCTTGGCCTCGATGCGCACTTTTATTCGCTCCGTTGGATCACTACGCTCTTTTGCCGTGAGTTTACCCTTCCTGACAGTATCGCTGTATGGGACGCATTATTTGCAGACGACAAGTTACCCGAGTTTGTGCTCTTCTTCTGTTTAGCTATGCTCCTTGAGCAACGGGAGATATTGCTGCGAAACGACTTCGGGTTTAATCTCCAGTCCTTGCAAAATTACTCACCCGAAGTGGAGGTCAAACGGCTGCTTGACCGCATGAAAGCGTTGCGAACATACGACGCGCAACTAGGCTTGGGCTTGGATGATCTGGAGTCATCCAACAATCGCCTCCGCCATTTCTTGGCGCGCGTTAAATCGCATGTCCGGGAGGAAATGCCAGTGGCTATGGAGTCGTTCTCGACTGAAAGCAAAACTCAGCTGAACCGCGCCGGGGCGCAACTGAAGAACTCTTTTGGTAGCATGCGCAAGCTTATTGTTGAAAATCTGTCTATCCTCCCCCCTCCCGAAGGGGCGGGTACGACGACTAGGTTGGGCGACGTGGGATTGGCACCACGAGGCAAGGCGGCGGGTTCCGCCTCGTCGTCAGTAAGAGACGAGCCTTGAAAATACTGAAAACAAAATGACGTAGATTATACCTGCTTTTTCCACCTGTCATTTTTTTTACTCTTTGCTTGCAGATCTGTCCCTCAAATGTTTTGAGACAGGTACACACGCTCCCAACATGTCTTCTCTTTTTATTTTTTTTATTTATTTTACACACCTGACGTTTGCAATGACTTGATTCCAAAATGTCTTGCTTCTGAGAATTATTTACGGTGTAACATCTCACAACGTAACACGACGTGATGGAACTGTTTAGGTTTTTTGTCATCCAGCTGCGTATCCCATGGCCTGCAAATATCTCGCCTTCTTTGCGACCTAGAAACCTCCGCCTCCACCCTCCCACTAAAGATCAAACACCAATCGCCGGCGTTGCTTGTCTTCCCAGACGTGCGTCCCAAACTTGGCCGAGAACTTTTTGAAACGTTGTACAATACAGTCATATTCCTGTCCCATAGCCAACCTTGTCAAACAAAACTCGAGTTTCAAGGGAACGGCCTCCACCCGCCAAGGTTCTTTCGTGTCCAAGTCAAACAACACAAAGAAAAACAGGCCCAAATCATTGCGGGCATAGGGATCCGTCGCATAGTCGTCCACAAAGTCACCTATGTCGTAAAGACACCGCAGTTCCGCCGATGCCCCTTGAAAACAATGAGCACTATGTCCGACAATTAAGTCAGCGCCCATGCTATGCAAGATTTTGGCTGATTCGCGCACATAGAGCAAAGGATCGAGGCACATATTGGGACCCCAGTGGGGAGACACCATCACCACGTCGCAGTGCTCCACCTCCTTTAAAAAACGGATCTTGTCACCAAGCCAGGTAGGCACCAAAGGCCCCATGCCGCCTCCACCCCCCCCGCCTGCAGCTGCCGGCGTGTCGATATCGCTGCGCCTGGAAGGAAAGAAGATGAACAAAGAGAAACCGGATCAGCGATCTACTGGCATAAGTGATCTGGCTATAGTTTAAAAATCGGGAGACAGAGATGGCAATAATTCAATGTCAGCGCAACAAGGAGTGAAACCCAAAACCAAAACATACCGCTGCAAATCCACATAACACACCCCGGGTCGGTCAGCTTTCGCATCAAACTCGAGTGGATGATCCGTCACACCTATGATGCCTATTCGCATGCTTTCATGCTCCAAAATCACTGGCTGGCGAGCCTCGACCAAGTTCCGTCCCGCGCCCGTGTAAGGGATGCCCGCCTCGTCCAGCGTCTCCAGTGTGTCATCTAGACCCGGCACGTCGTAATCTAGCGCGTGGTTGTTGGCCAAGGTAACGGCATCCACACCCAGGATCTTGAGTTCCTTCACGGAGCAAAACGGCGCGCGAAAGAAGAATGGCTTGTGAGGATTTGGCCAGCGTTGATGATGGTTCGTGATGCAACACTCGAGGTTCAAAAAAAAGAGATCTGCTTCGTGAGCCAAAGCCACCACTTCGGGCGTAAAGACGACGGCTTCATCCTCTTTCGGTTTGCGAGGGGGCGTGCCGAATGCGCTTCCTCCAGGAGGGAAGGGCATTTTTGTGCGCTCCGTGTCTTTAGGCGCATCGGGTGGATCCCGTGCTTGCAGAATGGCTTCCGCTACGCAGCGCCCTAGCATCGTGTCCCCTCCCAACGCTAGACGCAAAACCCGGCGTGGTGGGCTCGTGCGTGGCGTCCTCGGCGGCACGACAGAGCTCGTATTTCTTGCGGCGGCGGCAGATGCCATGATGGTGCTTGCGATGAGCGGACGAAAAAGTATATTTAGATGAGTCAAAAGGAATGATCGCACACAGTGTGCTCGCACTAATTGCAAGAGGGATAGTACGAGGCGATATCGGCCCCGGTGTTTTTGGTGGGTGCGAATGGGGGACTGTTTTGTGGGTATGCAGAGGAAAAAGGAAACAGGAAAACAATTAGCTGTATCCTCAAAATGTCTAGCCATGAAAGCCGCTGCAGCCAGCAGTGAAGGGTTAAGGGTGGGAACGGAGGGGACGGTCACCTGAGTTGGGAAAGGGAGGAGGTGAATGAAGGAGTCGAGTGCACCAAGCCGTGGGGCAGTTTTGCGGCTGCCTTTGATGCCCGGCCTCGATAGTCCACTTTTTACATGCACACTTATTTGACAGAACAATACGTGAGGAGTAAAAGCGGGCATCTCACCCACGCCGACCTCCCCACCCCCCCCACCCCCCCACTCCACTGTCACCTTCCCTGTTTGTGCTGCCTCGACACCCATGGAGCGCCTATAATCTCACGCCGAGAGTCTTAGGCAGACAAAGCCAGCAATGTGTAGCCGCACTGAACAAGCGCGGAATGCGCTGGGAAATTGCTGTGGGCGAGGCAAAACTGCTGATGCAACGCTGATGCCCTCGCTGTCTCGCTCTTCTGGTACGTCCGCATCGAATATATTGTGCTATTTTTGGGAATTGCCGAGTGTGTTGTTTCTAAGTTATTCCCGGGAATAGACGTGGTTGATCTGTGTCCAAGTTTTTGTTGGTGTATTCTCTATTGTAAAGGTCCTTTGCCTTTCCGGGGAAGTTTGCAGCATCCAAACTGTGAGCTTGAGTTCACCATCTTGAACGAAGGCGGGCAATTCTTCAGCGAAGTCACAGACTACTCACCCCCCCCCCTTACATTCTCCGCCCCACACACCACAACAGATCCTGCGAGTGATCAAGCTATCTTGTTCCAGCAGCTGGTTGTCCAACTCGTAAATTCCCTGCGTCCACCTCGAGTCCCGCCGTTCTTATTCCTCTCCCCCCGTGTCAGCAGCATCGCTGCACATTATCATGCCCCGACCCACCATTACCCTCCTTGTCCTCGTCCTTCTCGCCTTCCTCCTCAGCCTTTGCCCAATACAAGCCGAGTCCTGGTTCCCGCCGGAACGATGCCGCGGAGGCACGCTCTGGCAAGATTTTATCGCCCGCCATCCGTACGCGGCTGCTTCCTCTTCCGCTCACGCGCATACATGGGACGCCCCAATCGACCATTTCAATGCGGACGACACGAGCACGTTCAAGCAGCGCTATTTTTTCAATGCTGAGTATTTTCAGCCCTCAGCCAATAATTCCAATAATCTGGTCTTTCTTATGATTGGGGGTGAAGGCACCCTGCAAGGCCCGCCAGGAGGGTTCGTCGCAGAGCTCGGCAAGGAGCACAGCGCCCTCCTCGTCGCCCTCGAGCACCGCTTCTACGGCGAAAGCTTTCCCAATCACGACATGAGCACCGAGGCCCTTTCTCAATACCTGACCGTCGATCAAGCCCTGGCAGACCTCGCGGCCTTCACCGACTA
Organism: Nannochloropsis granulata CCMP529; assembly: GCA_004335405.1. Lineage (NCBI taxonomy): Eukaryota > Eustigmatophyceae > Eustigmatales > Monodopsidaceae > Nannochloropsis > Nannochloropsis granulata. Next base: position 12,915 of record AFGO01002784.1, read on the forward strand.
TCTCCAATCCAAGAAATTCCCGAACGTCCCTCTCCGTTACTTTACCATCGGCGGATCTTACCCAGGAGCACTCGCCTCCTGGTACCGCATTGCTTACCCAGACAAAACCATCGGTTCGCTGTCTTCGTCTGGTGTGGTGAATGCCATTTTGGATTTCACTCAATTTGACAGGTATGTCGCCCGGGCGATCGGGGAGCCATGTGCAGGGCGGCTGCGGAACGTGACACATGCCTTTGAAGACGCTCTGCGTGTCCCTGCGGCCGCCTGTGTGACGAAGGGATTGTTTGGCTGTGATTGCGAGATTTGGGACGCGGATTTCTTCTACATGCTCGCGGATGCTGCCGCGATGGTGAATCAGTATGGGCGAAAAGAGGAATTGTGCTCATTTTTGGAGGGATTGGAGGAGGACGAGGAGGGAGGGAGGGAGGTACCGCCGTCGGAGTTTGAATTGGTTTGGAGGTTTGCGAACTTCACGAACATGTATTACGGGCCGCAGTTCGGGGCGTCGTGTTTTTACGACTCGCGGTGTGCCGGTGATGTGAGCAAAGCAACGTTAAATGAGAGGTCGTGGCGCTGGCAAAAATGTTGGGAGCTGGCTTATTTTCAGGTGGCGCCCCAGGAAGAGGGCGAGGAAGAGGGGCAGGAAGGGGGAGAAGGGGGTTCGTTGCGGTCGAAGCAGGTGACATTGGAGTACCATATGGAGCAGTGTCGGAGGATTTTCGGGGAGGCCGTGGGGGAGCCGAGGGTGGAAGAAATTAATGCGAGGTTCGGTGGGGCGAGACCGAAGGCGACGAGAGTGTTTTATAGCGACTTTTCGGACGACCCGTGGCAGGCGGCGTCGATGCTGTCGGAGGAGGATAAGGAGCAACCGTTTCAATTGGCGGTGTATGATGGGGCGGGACATTGCTCGGATTTGCATGGGCCGACGGAGGAAGATCACCCGAATTTGGTTAAGTTGAGGGAGAGATTTAGGACGTATTTGACGCAGTGGTTGATGGAAGGGGAGGTCGGGGAGGGAGGGAAGGAGGGAGGGAAGGAGGACATAGAGACAAAGACTGTGGTGAGGTAGAACCAGCGGAACCCTGTGTATGTATCAACACAAAAAACGACGAAAAAGGGGAGGAAGAAACAACGAAGAAGAAGACAACGATGACGAAATACATTTCCATTCATTTCCTTTTCCCCCCCTCCTTCCTCCTCCCATCCCTCCTTCTATCCCTCTTCTTCTTCTTCCCCTCCTCCCGCCGGCAACAACGCCGGCCTCGCCACCAAATATGCAGCCAACCCCAAAAACGGCACTGCCTTACACAAGACCAACCACACTCCTCCTTCCTCCCTCCCTCCCACCCTCCTCTTCAAGTCATCCCCCATCAACCACCCCTGAAACCCCCAAAAATAAATCAAATCCACCACAAAACTAAATGTCAATCGATCCTTTCCCAAAATCTCAAGGAATGTGCCCCACCTCTCGCCTCCCCCATACATTTCACCCCTGGCTAGCCCGGCCCAGGCCAAAGCCAGCACACCCACAGCCGTAAATACCAACGGAGGAATCTTGCTCTCTCCAAACGCCTCCGCTGTGGTAAGTGTATACCCCTCCTCCCTGCTTTCTTCCCGCGGATTCCACGCCTTCTTCCTCACCACCAAGTAAGGCAGGTAAATCGCGTTCGTCAACAGCTGCATCCCCAACACATAGGGCAAAAAACCATTGCCCTCCTTCGTCTTCCCTTCATCTACCTCTCCCTGCCTCTGTCCAGACCGGAGCATCTTCCCATCTACCAAAAACCCACTAAAGAGCGCTGCCCAGGCCAAGAGGAAATTAAACAGACCCTCCAAACAAGGATGCAAGACAGGCGAAGACAATGGTGCAATGGCCGGCATGACCAGCCAAAAATTAAGTGACAAGTCTCGTACTTCGGCCCACGTTGACGGATCTAAACTCAACGCATTCGGCCCCGGGGCCACAGTGCTCAAAAACACAAACCAGCAATAAAACAAAAAGCCAGCCAAAGGCAGCACCTTGCGTGGTTCGTCTAACAGACGCCCCACTAGGGAGAGGAGGGCGAGGCTGGCACTCCCGCTTTTGACGGTCGGCTCAGGCACATCGAAGCCATAGAATAGCTTCCCCGTCCCAGAGGGATCAAGTTTATAGATGGACGTCCCACGTGTGAATGGGAGTTGGTTGCCCTCTGATTCCACATGCCATTGCACGCCAATCACGTCCCCACCATCACTTATCTCGTCGAGCACGAACGCGAAGGAGTCGGGCAGGGCGTCAGCGACTCGGAACAGATGTTTTTTCAAGGCCTCTTTACCAACGAAGGCACCTGGATAGAGCGTATCCTCATAAGAGCAGTCCTCTTGAAAAGGGGGGAAAGAGGAAAAATAAGAATGTGTTCGGGTGTGGCCTCTTGACCCCTCATTCTAACCTACCGCTAAAGCAAGCCACTGCCTCGTCCATCCGCCGTTGATTCCAGTACTCAAAGTAAGCCCGAACTTGCTTCACCCCTTTCCCTTCCTTCTTGCCCTTGTTAGTGACGCTCGGTTTGGGCGCAAAGAACGAGGCGTAGAGTACAGAGGAGGGGGAGGAGGTTACTGGCGGGGCGCTGAAGGTTTTGGGCGCGAGCAGATGGAGCTTGGGCTGGGAGGAGATACAGGTGGATGTACGGCTGCTGCTTGGAAGAGGAAGCCGCGTGAAGGCCTCTACCGTCGTCGTGGTAAGCACGGCCACCAACAGGAGTAGAAGGAGGAATGAGGAGGTGGAGGAGGAGTGGGGGAGGCTACAACGACGTGCGGAGGCCGCTTTTATGGTGGGCAGGGAGCGTGGTGCTCCAGACATGGTGTGACACGACAGGGACCTTTTCACTGCATTTATGTGGTGTGGGTGAGGTTTGTGTGGGTTTCTACGAGACATTGTGGGGGTACGTGGCGTTGGAGATCGGACCGGCGGGAGGAGGGGAGAGAAGAGTTCGTCCAAGCCCGCTGACTTGGACCGCCTACACCACAAAGTGAAAAGGCCTGCTTCTCCTGCTCCTTCGTCCATATAACCGAAGCAGCCATAACGCTGTGGCATAACATACTTTGGAGGCAGCACTTTGAGGCGTTGATTATTTGCCAAAGCTCTTTTTGGCCGCAACTGAACATGACTCACTCGACAACCTCCTACCCGGCCCCCATCCCGCATCTACACAGGCCTTCTTTGTCTCGCATCCGTCGACTCATCAAGATGCAGCGTCCTATTGCCGTCGCCTTGACTCTGCTTTTGTGCCTCCAGTCTGTCGTTTGCTTTTTGCCTCCTACCCCGATTGCTGCCCGTCCTGCCACCGCGCCCGCCCGCCGTGCTGGGGCCGTGCAAATGAATGGGGTCACAGACGCCATTCAGTCCTACGTGGGCATCTGGAGCCCGACGATTCGCACGTACGTAGCAGATAAGAGTGGGTGAAAACGGGGCAATTACGTGTACAGAGCTTCTATGGCCACCATAGCCCTTCCTCCCTTCCTCCTATCCATCCATCTCCCTCTTCCTCACGCAAAACAGCATTGCGGCCGACGCGAACATCCCTACGGCGCTGATCAAGTGGTTCCATGTAAGTGGTGATGCAATAGAATTTCTATGAACTAATATGTGAGCGATCCATGTGCGCTAGTTCTTTGGCATGAAAGTTTCTGCCTGAGCATGTGTGCATGGGGCCACACTCATACACGAACCCATTTGAATATTGACATTACCACACATCGCACCTACACCACACATGTGCCTCTTTGCCGATTTCCAAACATCCAGGGTGCTAACATGTACGTATCGTGTTTGTAAAGAACCATCCATTCCGCTTGTCTGGCTCGTGATGACGTCACTGTCTCCTTGTTTCTCCCAAAGATCGTACCTCCTCATTCACCTATCCCTGATTCTATTCGGTCATACATTAATAACCATAAACAACAACAATAATTAGGGGCATTGTCTTGACCACCATGGCTTCCTTCGGTGCCTATCTCGGATGGAAGATTCGCAACGGCGAGGGCGAGATTGAATTTACCGGCAAGACCGCCCGCGAGCTCCACCCAACCTTGATGGGTCTCGCTTTCCTCTTCTTCTTCCTCGGCGGACAAGGTGGCCTTGTATTGCTCGATGTGCAGAATCACCCCATCTTGAATAGCACGCATGCCGTGACGGGACTGATTGGCATTGCCCTTTTGGCGTTTCAGGCATTGCTGCCCAAGCTTTTTGACGGCGACAGCGGAGAGACCGCCCGTACGGCCCATGCCTACCTTGGCTCGGCGACTATGGCCTTGTTGTTCATCCACGCGGGCTTTGGCTTGCAGCTGGGGTTTTCGTTCTAGGGATCGACAAGAGAAGGAGGCAGGGAGAGATAAGGGAAGGGAAGGACGATAGGACGGCTGATTATTTGAGTTGAGGCGGAATGAATGAAGGTTTTTGACTATTGTCTGAGCTCTTGATATTTTAAATGTATGATGTGTGTCTGGGTTGTGTCTGTGTACGGTCTTGCTCCGCAGAGGAAACGAATGAAAAAACACTCGGGAGAACAGATTGACAAGCCATTGCCCCTGCGACGATATGATTGTGGCCGGTTCATGGCCGCAGGATATAATTCATTTTGACGATAACACTGAAATGTGTGACAGACGCGAATATCGACCCATCAACAAACCCAAAAACAAAGAATTAATGCAATTCGCATAGCTCCAAGGAACTCATGGGCCGGCTGGGGGAGAGGGCAGATGAAAGCCAGAGTCTCGTACCCCTCCTCCTAAGTTCTCCCAGCAGGTCACTTCTGCGGCTGATACCGTGGCCAGCAGAGTGCCGAGATGCTATGGCCTAGAACTGTCCTGCTAGCCCTAGCGCCTAGACTTGACAAGTCAGGTATCAGGTTTTTCAGGTTTTGTTAATTCGATTCTTTCCTACCCAACCTCCCCGACCCTCACTCCTCAGGCTGAACATTCCCCCCCCCGGCCTACCCCCTCCATCCATTTCCCATCACAGCACTCCGACGTTCTCATGTGCACCGGCACGCGAGCTGCGATCGTCACGCAGCCCACGGGCGTCGCTGCCACTACAAGCACGAGCAGCAGCAACAAACACTACTACGATGAGACGGGCCTCGAGCCCCCCAAAAAAGCGGGAGACGCCATCGATCAGCTCAATACCTTCATGGCCAAGCAAGCCCGGATGGAATGGAGCCCCGACAACGAGGACTACAAGGTCTACATGATGATCCGGCAAGGGCATGTGGTTTTCAAACGACGGTCCATGGCCTTGCTCTACTTCTATTGGGTGATCATTGGTGTCGGCTTACTGCGCACACCCACCCTCCCTTTCTTGCTGGGGGCCTTGGCCTCGACGTATGCCTATATGGAGGTTTATAGCGCTGTCTTGCACATTGTGTTGGACAACTCGACGTTCATTCGTATCCCTGGGTTGGACCAACCGGTATTCGAGTTTTTGGCGCATCATATTCTGCCCGTGGAGATTGCCCAGCGTCGCTTTCGGGATATATGTGGGGATTTGAATGTTATCGTGGGGGTCATATTTGTCATTAATATGCTGGTATTTGATAGGTTGAAGGATGGACGGGTCATGTGTGTGGTGGCCTCGGGAGGGGCTATGGCGTATTTGGGTCAGTTTGCTCATCGGCAGGCTCACATGCCTCCGGGGAAAGTGAATAAATTAACGGGTTGGTTGCAGAAGGTGGGGTTGCTGGTCTCGCCGACGTTGCATAGGGCGCATCATCGGACGTATGATAGGGGGTTTGCGATTCTGGGGGGTTGGAGCGAGGGGGTTGTGACGTGGCTGTACCGGGATGTGGTGCCATCGGGGTGGGTGTGGCTGGGGGTGTTTCTCGGACCCGCATGTTGTCTATAAATTTATTA
>AFGO01000375.1:11704-23206 GCA_004335405.1 Nannochloropsis granulata CCMP529
AATAAAAAGAAGGATTTGTTTGTGTTGGGGGAAGATAGACCAGCGTCGGCCCTTTCTCCTTGGCGTGTGACTCCTTCTCACAGCTTTCGGAGCAGCAGCAGCAGTATCAGCAGCAGTATCAGCAGCAGTACCAGCAGCAGCAGTGCTGGTGCCAGTCATCATTACCACCAGCCACAACAGCAAAAGATGGGGGTGTCATCGCCGGCGAGCGCGTTGTCGCGATTGCCTCTTATTGGAGGAGTGGTGCACCTGGGGTGGTCTCTGATGGGGCGAATGGGAGGGGGAAAGCCAGGAGTGGGAATGACAATAGAGAGGAAGAGGGATAGGAAGGACAGTAATGAAGGGGGGTACGAGAAACATCTTTTGCCTGTGTGAGTTTTGTGTCGGGTGATGCGTTGTGAATACGATGCACGAATATGTTTTCACGTTGTGTATTAAATAGACCAAATGGAAGCAGAATAATGAGAGAAAGAAGTTTAGCTAGTCGACATCCACGAGAAAGAATCATTGGTTCTTCCAGAAGATCACCGTCGTTGCTGATGCTAACAAGGGGCATTCTAAATCACAAGGTGTGCCTCTTGCTGCTAATCTTTTCCATCTCATTTCAGTGCTAATGGAGAAAGCGGGGTTGGGATCTAGAGGATGCTTCTTGACATGGCACTACCAGGAAAAACATCGTTGTCACATTCCCCCCGGTCTTCCATCTATTTTTGGGGCGTCATATGACGCTTTATAAGGCGTACGTAATTTGCAACATGGAATCTAATCTGCCACATAGCATTACTGATACGGAAATGATGATTAAAATGTATCTGATGGCCTACTTGGTGAGTAAACTTTACTTGCCTCTCTGACTTTTCATGGTTCTTATCATGATATTTGGCAATCAAGACCGTTAGACGTCAACTGGGATCCTCACCTGTTGCCAGCGTCGCTCCTGGAGCTGATACATTTATTGCAGCTGCTCTTGGCAACCTTAATTGTTGCTGCTGCTATCGGCAAGCACTAAAATTGCTTAATTGTTTATAGCGACCATGGCCCATCCCACCCTCCAACCTTCCTCCATTTCCTTTCAACAATATTTTTTTTATCCACACTAATCTCATTCTACTCCCACGGGCACACATCTTTTGTGCCTTCTACGGCGTCGTTGCCTCTTTCGAGATCGGTGGAGGGCGCAAGGAAGTTGGTGGAGTCAAAGCCGTCGCTGCTACTGTTGTTTCTGTTCTGGTTGTCGAGACAGATGCTTGCTCCGGTTTGAGAGGCACGAAAGACACGATCGCTGGCATGGGAAGAGAAAGAGGCACTTGATCCCGCGGTGGTGAGAGATGAAGATGAGGAGGAGGAGAAGGAGGGACAGGAGGAGGGACAGGAGCGGTGAGTATTACCGGGAGAGAGGCGGCACTTTGGCCTGCGGCATTAACGCCGTATATGCGGTACCGGTAGGTCTTGCCGGGCTGGGCCGTCGAATCCTTGAACGGGACATAGGGATTGGTGCTGTCCAAAAGCTTGTCCGAGACCTTGACCCACTTCCCTCCACTCCTCAATCCTGCTGAAATCGTGTGTGGTGATGCTACAGCTGCTCCTTTGTTCTCTAACATTCCTCCTGTCTCCTCCTCCATTCTTGTCATCTCCTGTCGCTCCAGCTCGTAGTACTGCGCGCCGACAGCTCCCCGCCACGCAAGAGCCTCGGTGCTGCTCCCTTCAATCATCTCGGGGCGGCTCGGCACGGTGGCGGTTGGGACAGGCAGGCCTTGGATGCCATAGGCATGCTTCTCCATGATGACCATGATATCCTTTTCGCAGTCAGTCGAGTTGGAGTTGAAGCCTGCGTGTTGTAGAGTAGGGTGTAGAGATGGGAAGGCAAAAAAGGAGACAGGCTGCCGATGAGTGAACAATTGGAAATTCCCTCTTCCACGACCAACATATTATCAAAATAAGTAGATTGTATAAGGAGCGGCGTCTCCTCGTACCTCTTACCCGGATAATGGTACGCCCAGTAATTGTCGTATTCGTGATGCCAATAAAATCCGCCGTTGACGTTATGCGAGCGCAAGGACCACAGCAACGCCCCCGCCACCGCCGGCTCAGCAATTACGCGCTTTGCAAGATCGTCCACCATATCGGGGGCTATCAGCCCAAATTCGCCCACCAAGAAAGGCTTATGACCTTTCGTCAACGAGACCATATGCGCGAGCCGTTCCTCGAAAGTATTGTTCGCCGCATTAGGGTAGAAGTGGTCTGAGATCAAGTCGATGTGAGGGTCTTCCAGCTGCACCGCACTCACTTCCCGATTATTGAGCAACCGGCCATCAATAACCAAATGATTCGGATCTAACCCCTTGATATACGCTGCCAGCTCGCTCATCCACTCGTCCATTTCCCTGCGGCTCGGCAAGGGCAAGCTGAGCGTATCCGCCTCCATGTCCACGTAATCCAATTCATTCCCGCTCTCCCACGCCAAAATGGCAGGGTCGTCCCGGTACAACCTACCCGTCAACGTGTTCCTCCGCATAACCACTTGCTTGACCAAGTCCTTGAACCCTTCCTTCACCTCCGAAGAACGATAAAAATCTCCGAACGACGCATTGTACAGCTTGGTAAACTGCGGGATACCTCCCCACCACTCCCAATGGTCGATGAAAGGAATAATCAAACGGACATTCAACTGACCCGCCACTACCAACAGCTGATCCAGGTCACAGAGAAGAGCTTCGTTGTACACCTCTTTCCCAAGCACGTGGGTGTAGGTGCCGTTGTTCAGCCCTCCCACGATCGACAAGGGGTACGTGCGCACTACCTGCCCACCCATCCGCGCAATGGTCTGCAGCGCATCCTCCTGCTCCCACAGCGAGGCACGATGCCAGCCCTCATCCTCCACCACGTGCAGATTCGGGACATTGAAAGAAATGAACCGAAAGGGTGCGTCGTGCAAAATCAGCCGGTCACCCTTCCGCAGGACAAAATCCGTAACGAGTGCTCCGGTGGTCTCGCTACCCCCGTCTTTGTTAGGCTGCGGCTGCTGCAGCAGAAGGCGGCGCATCACCGTAGGGGACGTGCCTCCTTGCAGCAGCAACATCAAAAGCAGTGGGGCGGTGACGAGGAGGGACAAGATGTGTCGGTTGATGGCCCATGGCTGGCGGCAGTGGAGGGACGAGGCCTTTTTGAGGAGAAGATAGAGATAGCGTTGGGACAGGGTAAGAGCGATCTGTCGACAGCGTCACAACATTCACGATCATAAAAGTAACTGACCTCGGTGCTGTCGCAGATATTGAGCCCGTTTAAGGGCAGCGTGGGCTTGGCTGCTGTCCATTGGAGCTGCATGTGCGTCATAGATTATGGGTCCTTCGTCCCACTCAGAGCAAGCAGCAAAGTCAACCCGTGACGACAACAACCCCAGCCTACCGAGCAGGCCCTGCCTCCTGTGTGGTTTGTATAGTTTATGGGTGTGAGTGGTGAGTTGCGCTGTGTCAGCGTGTCTAAAAAGTGTTTGTGGTTGGGGGGGGTGCGGTGATGAAAGGCTCGAATACGGTTGAATGGGGCGGACACGCGTCGACGGCTCGCCTGGCGCAGTAGTTTAGGTGCGTTCGCGACAAGGAATTGGGGTTGTCTCTTGGGGCTGTGGTATTATTGCACAGACGGATATGCACATACAGATAAGTGCGGCGCCTTGCAAAACGGCAAATTTGTTGTTGAAGCTTTGTTGTTGCCATCAAAGGCTTCAAGAGACTAGTAGACCGTTGGGACTCCCAACTAGGGAGGAAAAACAAAAAAAAGACGACGTACGTGATCTTTCTTTCTTGTTTATCCCTTTCTTCTCATCTTGGCTCCCCTCTTATTTCTGCCCACGGAGGAGGCAATCGGTGCCGGGAGGAGGGATGCGAGCGGTCTGCCGAAAGATTGGAGAGCGACAACGAACTCATCATCACACCTGCGCGCTTTTATTCTTTGGGCAGGCCTGTGCGCTCCCAAAGACGCCCTGCTCCCTCCACAAGTCGCTCATCAAAGCCACTAATTCACGTATTTTCCACCACACACGATAGGCCCTCCTATTTCCCTTTTCCCTTGCCCCCTTCCACTAAGGCCAAAAAGCATTATGCCGTTCATCGACATCGGCTGCAACCTGACCGACAGCATGTACCAAGGCCAGTATAATGGCAGCCAGAAGCACCCGCCAGATTTGGACCATGTGCTGGCACGAGCCTGGGAGGCGGGTTTGAGCCACATTGTCATTACGGCCGGCTCGACCTCCGAGGCGCGTAAGGCGTTGGAGTTGGCAAGCGACGATCGTCGTCTGTTCACCACCGTCGGCGTGCACCCCACGCGTTGCAGAGAGCTGGTGGAGGCCGACGAAGGCATGGCAGCATACATCGACACCATGTTGGACCTGGCCAGGGAAGGCCAAAAGATGGGCAAAGTTGTGGCCATTGGCGAGTGTGGCTTGGATTATGACCGGCTTGGTTTTTGCGACCAAGCCACTCAACTCGCGGGATTCGAAGCGCAGTTTGCCTTGGCAGAGGAGACGGGCCTACCCATGTTTTTACACAACCGTAATTGTGCGAGCGATTTTGTTCAGACGCTGCAAAGACATCGACACCGATTCAGCCAGGGCGTGGTTCATTCTTTTACAGGACCCCAAGCAGAAGCAAAGGCATTGCTGAGTATGGAGGGGGTGTACATTGGATTGAACGGGTGCTCCCTCAAGACGGAGGAGCAGCTCATGACCATCCGAACTCATTTTCCGTTGGAACGTACGCTGCTCGAGACGGATGCCCCCTGGTGCGATGTGCGGCCCACGCATGCAGGTGCCAGGTATTTGCAGTCTCGGGAGGAGAAGGGAATGTTTGGTACAGTTAAGAAGGAGAGATGGTCCAGGGATAAGTGCGTGAAAGGACGGAACGAGCCCTGTCACATCCGAGAAGTGGCAGCTGTTCTGGCGGGCGTGCATGGTGTGCCTCTAGACCATGTAATCGAGGTATGCCACGCCAACACTCTTACCTGCTTTCCCGGGCTGGCGCGTGAGGAAGGCGAGAAGGAGGAGAAAGAACAAAAAGAAGGAACGTGAAAACAAGTCAATAAAGAAAGCAAATGATATCAGTATTATTGGTGCAAATCAAATTACATGCTTTTAATTATCACAACCTCCGGAAGTCCTTTCACAACCTCCGGAAGTCCTCGCCCTCCTCGTTCAAAAACAAAACACCGAACGCCTTGTTGTAAAAGTCCGAATCCCGCTTGACGGCCGCCGCGCAGTCTGGTCCAAAGGTGCACTCTAGTAATTTGGGCTGAAGATCCTTCGTCACCATGATATCCACCCCATAAAACGAGCACATGTGCCGCGCTTCCTCTCTCCCAGCCTCCTCCAAAATCAAAGGCGCGGCAGCCTCGAACAATGCCTTGATGATTTTGTCCACCTTGGCGTCAACGACAGACCAGGGTACCCCCCCATTGTCCCTTTGGAAATCCTCGAGAAAGTCGACCTCGCTCACGGGGGCTTGTACGTACCCTGCATAGTCCATGACGGTAAAATGCGCCTGTTTGTGACGTGTGTCGTGGCAGGAAAAGGAATGAGGGAGGGGAGGAGGGAGAGTGGTGAATAATGTGAAGGGACATGTGGGTTGTTACACAGAATAGACTACATTCCGAGGCGGACATGCCTCCTGTATATCATCTAACCCTAACCCTAACCCTGCCCCCCCCATCTTTCATCCTCATCCGTCGTCAACACTTCTCCTCCTTCAACCTCCCCCTCCCGGGTCCCAAACAGTCATTACTACCTCGAAATCATTGATGGCCTCCGCCTTGAGCGAATACTCATGGTTCGATACCCTTAACCCCCAATGCACCCACCGGAACACCTCCAGTGGCTCCCACGACCTGACCATAAGCCGATACCTCACGTCAAACTTTTTCCCATTCACCGTGGCAATGTCATGTATGTATTCCGAGGCGATCTTAGGGCAAGTACGGGAGAGCTGCAGCGCTTGCGGGAGGGAATCAGCGACGGCCGAGTCGAGAGACCGACCGAGGTTCCATGGCTTGAGGATGAACAGCGGAGGGAGGGGTGGAGGGGACGTAGGGGTGGAGGGATTTGTTTCTTGTTCTTGATTATAATGTCGTTGCTGTCGTTGGCGTTGCAGGTACTCGTAAATGAATGCAGCGGCTTCCGTTTCCATGTTGTACGTGAGGGGTAGCCAAGCCTTGTACTCCCGACAACGCGAAGCTGTAACTGCCAAGCGATGTTTGAACACCAGACATTCATCTCCAACGGTCTGGCTTAACACCACCTCCTGCCCCAAGCCTTCTTCTCGGCGATAGCTCGCATTCATGGGAGAGTGGTAGACCCACACGACATCTGCTTCGGCGGGGGAGTCAACATGGATGAACTCGGGTCGAGTGAGGCTGCGGATGATTTGGTTATTGTCGCTGTAGAGTTTGATCACAGAATGGGTATACTTTAGAGTACGGCTGAAGTGTGTGTCGAGGAGCGAAGAGGAGGAGGGCGAGGAGAAGGAGGGGAAGAGGGGACTGGTACCTTGTTCGGTGACCATGTCAAGTAGATCCTGCCTCCGGGCGTGGGCCAGCTTGAACTGAGCGAGGACGGAGGAGGGCATCGGAAACCATGTCGCTAACCGACACTCCCGCTTCAGCAGCAACGTATCTCCTTCCTCCTCTGCTAGCTTCTCGTCACACCCAAAAGCATAATCCCGCATACATTCGTCCCCTTTCTCAATCCGTGCCACGGGCCAGGCCAAAGAGTAGGCCATGGCACCGTGGAGGCCGCCAGTTGGAGGCAAATATATGAATGGCGACACACGGAAGTTGCATCGTGCGGGCGAAGCGTGTCTGAGGGCAGATCCAAATTCATCGTTTATAAACCACACGGTTTTGAACTTAAAGGGGTCATGAGGGTCGACCAAGCGATAGGAGGAGGCATACCTCCAGATTTGCTCGCATACCTGTTCGTATAACGTTGGCTTTTCTCGCGGGTCGGGTCGGCACATACGCAACTCAGTCTCGTCGGAGGCTATTTCTTCCTCCGAGAAGGCCATGTTCGTGTCTTGTAAAGACGCGGAGGTCGGTGCCTCTTCCCCGCCTTCTTCTGCCATTGCTTCCTCTGTTGCTACTTCCTTTTCCTCTCCTTCCTTTTCCTTTCCTTCCTTTTCCTCTTCTTCTTTCTCCCCCAACCCCATCATGGCTGCCAGCCGCGCCAGCAACTCAGGGCGATCTTTCAAATCCTGTCGATACGTCTCCACGCAAAAGGAGTAGAGATGGTCAACGAGCCAGACGTCGGCCTCTGCGTCGATACCCTCGGCGGCACTACACACCACCGACCGCTCCTTCGCCTCGTCCTCGATCACCCCAAAAGTATCCCCGGCATCAAAGGATTCGGAAACGAGCTTGGCCTCAAGAGAACTATAGAGTTTGGGTGGGAATACCAGCGACTCCAGCTGTGGGCGGTGGAGGTCCAGAAAAGACGGTGCAGTGGAAGCCATGCTTGCTGTTTGCGTGGATGTGAAGGGTGGGTGGAGGATGATTGTGTGGGCATGAGAGCGTGCAAAAGAAGAAGCGGGGCCGGGAAAGTGCGAAGGAGTTGAGTATGTCCATCGTGCCAAAGTAAATGTGCCGGGGCTGTGCATGTGTATGCAGTAGGGGGGGTTAGGTGAGCAATGTGGATGAAGGCGAGCGAGGCAGGAGGTTTCTTATTTTCCTGGCACATACTATTTACATGGTCTCTTGAACTCCCACGCTCCTTTTTCACCGGCCCACGATCACACGAACTCACATTCATTTTCTACATGCTTATATGTAACATACACAGTCCCTGTTTGCCGAAGGGAGGGTCCTACTGGCTTTGCCACGTAACACAGCCTCTTAACCCCTAAAGCCATTGTTCGCCGGAAACTCTGCGTCCTCCTTTGCCTTCTGCAGCGCACCGCCCTCGCCTCTCCATTACACCGCAACATGCCCACATTCATCGGTTCCGCAGCCCCGCGTTTGTGGCAGACAGCAGAAACTACGATGGATTTTCGGGAAGCTATCGCGACTTACTACGACCTAAGCATCGCGGATATGGCTGCGGCGGGCAAGAAGGACCTGCCTGCGCTCGACGCCTTCTGGCGGATAACCCTCCCAGGCTTGCTTAGGGAGCGACAAAACAAGGACAAGGAAAAGGCTTGTTGGCTCACCAAAGCCGAGTTAGTGCAAGTAATGCAATGGAAGCTGACACGGGGTAAGATGCGGCCCTTGATGAACTTGGTGCGGGGAAACGACGCCGCGACTGTCGAACGTATCAGCAAAGCAGCCCTGGCAGCTGCACAGACCGGCGACATCGCGGGTGCCATAACGCTTCTGTCTGGCCCAGAGCTTAAGGGAATTGGTCCCGCTACGGCCTCGGCTGTGCTGGCGGCGTATCGCCCTGAGTTGTTTCCTTTCATGGCAGACGAGCCTACCTTGGTCGTGTTGGGAGAGAGTGGTGGAGGCAAACTAAAGTATAACCTGGCCGAGTATCTGACATTCCAGAAGGCAGTGGTCAAGAAATGTAAGGAACTCGACAAGGCTGTCAAAGGGAAAAATGACGAAACGTCGACTGGAGGAACGTTGACGGCGGACGAGATTGGGCGGGCGTTGTGGTGTGTTAGCAAGGCAGCTGCCTTGGGTAAGTCTGTCGAGGGACGGAGGGGACACACACACACACACATGCACACGAACCCACATCACTCCCTTCTCATACACACACACATATGTACACACACACATATATTTATTGCCGCAGGATTGCTATCCGACGACAAGATTGAGGACGGAAAGGTCACCAAGAAGCGAAGCGTCGCGAAAGTGGAAGATACGGAGCAGCAGCAGCAGCAGCAGCAGAAGAAGAAGAAGAAGAAGGAGAAGAAGGAGGAGGAGGAGGAGGAGGAGAAGTAGACATACTGCAAAAAAGGCAGTCAACATGAAATGAAGTAAATTATAAACAGTGTACATTGTGATTATATTTCTTCGCCCTCTTCGTATTCCGCTACCTATCCTCCACTCTTACGTCGCTTGCTCCGCCTTTTTCTTTTCCTCCCATTGCGCGGGCGTGAGGCACTTGAGGGTGATGGCGTGGATGTGCTCCAGCTCGGCTGCCAAGGCGCTATTGACAGTGCGATGTCGCTGGAGCAATGGTTTGCCTTCAAACATGGAAGAGACTGTCAGGACCTCGAATTTGGCGCCGCCTAAAGGTGAAGGAATGGGATGGGGGAAGGGACGACTTTGAATGACAGTAGGGGACTGCGTGAACTCACTAACCACATGTCTCCTGATTACATTCTGTTCTGTTCATGGGGGATGGAGACGTTGAGCGAATGCGAAAGACAGAGCGTAAAAGTCCCCCTCTTCGACCGCAACTCAGAGAGTTTCAAGCCATGCCGTCACGGAAGCGCTGGGTCAACATGTTCAGCGCCACCCACTCCTGCGTCTTCATCCCCCGACACTCTACTTACAGCCATCCGAGAGATCTGTTGCTTCCACGTGCACCGCCTGTAAGGCCTCGGTAAGCTTGCTTTGGATCTGGGAAGGCGTGACAATGGACATGGATCGTGTCCTGCCTTCCTGTATTTGTTGTGTAAGGATGAGTGGAAATCAGGAGTAGTGTGATCTGTACTCAAGTGTGAGCCGGGGCGAGGGCTAAAAGATAGCAGGTCACAACCAAATGCTACAGCACATCGAAAGAGCAAGCCCTCCCAGGCGTCAATCTGCATGTACAGCCATCCATATTTATCCACTAACTAACCCCCAATACGGAAACTGCGTCTTCTTCTTCATGCCATCTCGGAATTTCCGCCTCGGCCTCTTTCTCCGTCTTCCACGTGTCTTGAACAGGGCGGAGTGGCTTCTCCACGCTGCTTTTTTTCGTCACACAGACCTTTTAATGACACGCCTTCCAGGAAAATTGTACTCCATACATACTTACCTACATATTATTCCTTTGGTACACTCGTTTTCAAGCGAGGGGCCTTAGCCACCCACCCCACCCACGCACACGCAAAGTTCTCCTTAAATGCACCGCGCAACCCTCGCGTTGGGGAGAGGGTGTTCAAGTGAAGGGTGAAGCCTCTCGAACGCATGCATTTGATCTCCTACCTTGTGTATTGAGGCTGTGAGACCTAGAATGATTGTTGCTCTGGTAAGAATTTAGGTCAAAACGTTTACCAAAGCCAATTAAGGACCTGCGAACAAGAGGATGCTTGAGATCGGGCCTTAGAGTAAAGGGGGTACGCACGCATTGTTGGTAGGGCGTGTTTGAGGGAGTGTTTTTGGGTTTTGGTGCCTTGATCCCATTACTGACACACTTTTTGCGTTGGAGTAAATGATTTGTTTGCCATATTCACTATTTTGTACGAGGTAGATTTCCACTCGAGTCGTGATTTGACACTGGTAGCTGGCTCTCTCCACCAGCAAGGCGACACGGGTCATTGCATCGGGGTACGGGACGCCGCAGCCCCGCCAAGCGCCCAGGGGTAATATCCCCAGCTAAGCCCATCAACCCCATGCTCAGCATAATGAACTTAGGGATCCTACTGAGGTTTCCTGCTCGTCTGGCCACTTGGACACTCACTTTGACCCAAACCTCTCCTTCTTTTCCCTTCCCTCCTCCCCACCTGTTAGACGATTTCTGCGTGCCTCATCTGAGGCTGCGGCAGCAGCATTACTATGCTTCAGTAGCGGTGGTGCGAGATAGAGTACATTAGGACCGGTCAAGGTGTGCTGGTCATCATAGCATAGCAAGGCGAGATCGAGACAGCAACAATGGAGCCTCAAAGCCCCCCCAAGGAGTCGTTCAAGCTGGCACCTGCAAGTAGAACCGCCTGCGCCGGAAAGAAGCAAAGTGAGACAGCCTGCTATGTCTCCTTAGCACCCGCACCATCATCACAAGCCCGTCCAGCACCCGTGCTTCTGGCGCCTCGGACCACCCCTCGTCACCTCCTTCAGAGGGTATCGACCGGGAGCTTAGGCGTGGGGCCGCCTACGGCGCCTCCGCAGGCCACTGCCCTCTACCCTGCCTCGTACCTGTCCGTCTTGCCCACTCACCTCATACAATCTCAGAGCCTGTCCTTGGGCGAGCCGACGACGACGACGGGAAGCAGCAGCAACAACACTACGACCAGCGCCATGTTTGCCGTGGACCCCTCGGTGGCTATACCGGGTAGAGCCATGTCACCTTATCCGCAACATCTCGCTCTCAAGCCACCGCTGCCGCACAATCCGCCGACTTCATCTCACGCTTTGGTGGTACCTCGCGTGGGCAGCAGCAGCAGCAACAACAACCGCAGTCGCAAAGTGAGCGGCAATGGCAGCAAGAGCAGCAGCAGCAGCAGCAGCAGCAGCCGTAGCAAGCAAAGCAATATCCACCACGATATCAGCAGCAGCAACGACAATGACAGCAGCAATGGGGAGCTCACACACCAGAATATCCACGACTTTATGCGTCTCCAGGCCCAAATGACAGGCAGCTGGCCC